>OZ010787.1:615338342-615563023 GCA_963932465.1 Maratus speciosus
TGCTTTGCTAACCATGCTTTTTACAAACTTACTGTACTTAAATTTTTCACAATACTCGGGAATTATGCTTAGAAACAATTATTTAAAGCTTTGTTTTGTATATTCATAAGTCACAATACCCGTAGAAACTTTCCAAATTATGTTAATCTTAGATTTGAATACTTTTTTATGTCATTTGAAACATTTAGAAATTTTTTGATTTTAATCAATGATTAAAAAAAAAAAATAAATAACTTGATTTAACTTGCTGATTTAAATCAACTGATTTAAATCGTTGACACCCTAATTACAATTCATCGTCAATTTCAAATAAAATTTATAAATTCATGATACATATTAAACTCTGATCAACAATTATTAAACCAACTAATCACAAATGAATTTTTTAAAAACTAGACCCAATCACCTAAAAATGAAGTACCGTATTTTATGGAAGAAACGCCGCGACGTTTATGAGTTTAAAAGTTAATTTTTTTCCAAGTGCGGCGTTTACGATTTAAAAAAAAAAAATACCAACTGAGTTTCCTTAATTTGAAAATTCATAAAAATATTTAAAATCGGATTTAAATATTTTAAATAAAACTTCAGACATCTTAAGATATTAAAAACGAGGCATCCTACACTGCTCAGAAAACTTTGATAAAGTCAGGTCAATGTGACGCTGTCGACAAAAGTAGCGTTCCGACAGATGCGGCGTTTACGATATTTTTAAGTTTATTCAGGCCAAATTAAGGAGTGCGGCGTTTCTTCCATAAAATATGGTATTAAAATATTATAACATTTAAATTGGGCAAAAGGTCAATATTAACAGGAAGGTGGATGCAGCTAAGAATAAATAAATAAAAAAAAATTTTGAAATATTTTCTCAAACTGTTTGTAACATATATATACAAATACACACATATATGAGTTGGTAGTCTCCCTCTCCATCAATAACTAAATTTTCTTCTACTTCAGATAGATTTCCCATAACCGTAAAGATAATTAAAAAAAATTACAATGAAAATACCTTAAAAATCAAACAGTGCTATGGATACCATTGTTAAATATTAGTTTAAATTGACTGGAAGAACTTAAGCAGAGAAAAGAATTACAGTCTTTAAAAAATCATTTTTGGTTGAAAGTAATTTATGAAACTTTTTTGTATAGTAAAAATAGAGATTTTGGAATCATTCAACATCAGTCAAAACAATAAAATCAATTGTACAAATAGATTTTGGTATTTTTACTGAACTTCATAGCAGAAAGCATATTTTTCGATTTAGATTGCTGATATTTTTTAGAATAACATTTTCATTTTCGGAACTGGTCTCGAAAGTAAAATACCTGCAAACTGCACGAGTTAAAAAAAAAATTGTGTCACACGACCCTGAAAATGCATAGTAGAAAATAGTTAACAAAAAAATTGTTTCAAGATTAATTTTATCATTTAAAAATATCTTTATTTCTTATGGAAAAATTTATCAACCCTAATTATTACCTGGAATAATTTAAAGTCATTATTATAACTTACACAATGCACAAATAATAAACTAAGTCATTATTTTATATATGCATATAAATATATTTTTTTGTATACAAAAAATATTTTGTGTTTGATACATTATTAATTTATTGTTAAACAAGAACCATAGCCAAAATTTAGTTTCGGGGGCGGGAAGAACAATTTTATAGATTTTAAGCTACAATGAGTATCTTAAATGAAAGTATATAAAAAACCCAGTAACACTTTTCAACTTATTTCAATGTAGGACGACCTCAGGATCGAACCTGTGCCTCCCACCTCCCCCCAAGATTGATTCTGAGTAAAGAAATTCTGAAATTCACAGCAAATTTTCTGAAAGGTTACAGCAGAGAGGGGGGGGGGGGAGGAATTCCTTCTTGTGGTTTGGGTTAACTCTGTTTCAATTTCAGGCTGAGTGTAGATTCCTGCAAGTTGGGTTCGGGTTAACCAGACTAAGATCAGTATATTATTTCAATTTAAAACTATGCCTATCATAGTAAACATAGATGTTTATAAACGTTTTTTCCGTAACCCTTTGATGAAATTCAGGTTTTTATCATGATAGCTTTGACAATATTCGCATTTTCCAGCGATCTTTTGACAAAATTCGCTTTTTTCACGCACCCTTTGACGAAATTAGTGTTTTCTCCACAGGCCTTAGACGAAATTTTCGTTTTTGGCGACGCTTTGACAATTTTCGCTTTTTCCTGCGGCCCTTTGACGGAATGTGTCTTTTTCGCGGTCCTTTGAAAAAAATCGCATTTTTTTGGCAGTACATGGATGAAATTTGCGTTCTTTCTGGGGCCCTTTGACGAAATTCGCGTTTTTTACGATGCTTTGACAAATTTGCTTTTTTTCCCGCCGCCTTTTGATGGAATACATTTTTTTTTTCACGATTCCTTTTAGAAATTCACGTTTTTTTTGTGGCCCCTTGACAAAATTTTCATTTTTTTTTCGACTCTTTGACGAAGTTTGCGTTTCTCCACGGGATTTTAAAGAAATTTGTATTTTTTCGGCAAAATTTAACATTTTTTCCATGGCCCTTTGAAGAAATTTGTCTTTTCCGCGGCACTTTGAAGAAATTCACATTTTTCTGCGGTTCTTTGATTAGTCGCGTTTTATCTGCGGCTCTTTGACGAAATTCGTGTTTCTTTTGCGGTTTTTTGGCTTAATTCAATTTTTTTTTCTGTGGCCTTTCACGAAATTCGCATTTCCCCCCTGCTTCCCTTTGACAGAATGTGTGGCGATCCTTTGTAGAAATTCGACGGTCTTTTGAAGAAATTCACGTTTTTCTGTCATCATTTGACGAAATTTGCATTGTTTTCGCAATCTTTCATTGAAATTTACATTTTCCGTGGCCTTTTGATGAAATTCTGACGCATTTTTCTACTGCCTTTTGACAAAATTCTCGTTTTTCTGAGCCCCTTGGACGAAATTCGCATTTTTGCGATCCTTTAACGAAATTCACATTTTTTTTGCAATCCTTTTATGGAATAAGTGCTTTTTAGCAGTCGCTTTTCGAAATTCGGGTTTTTCCCACAGCCTTTTGATGAAACTCGCATTTTTCTGCAGCCCTTTGAGGAAATTCGGATTTTTTTCTGTGTTCATTTGACGAAATTTGCGTTTTCCCGCAATCCTTCTTCGAAAATTGCGTTTTTTCTGCAGCTTTTTAACAAAATTCACGTTTTTTTGTTATCTTTTTGGCGAAATTCACGTTTTCTTCTCGTCTTTTTGACGAAATTTGCATTTTTTCTACTGCATTTTGACGAAATTCATGTTTTTTGTGTGTCCCTTTGGTGAAATTCGCATTTATTGCGATACTTTAACGAATTTCACCTTTTTTTTTTGGTAGCACTTTTATGGAATATGTGTTTTTTAGAGATTGCATTTCGAAATTCGCGTTTTTCCGCAGCCCCTTTAGGAAATTCAGGGTTTTTCTGTGTTCATTTGACGAAATTTGCATTTCTTTTGCGATTATTTGACGTAATTCACGTTTTCTCCGTGATTATTTGACAAAGTGACTTTTTTCGCGATCCTTTGACAAAAATCGCATTTTATCTGAGGCCCTTTACAAAATTCGGGTTTTTTCCTCAATCCTCTAAAAGGAATCAGAGATTTTGTTTTCTGCGAACGATTGACAAAATTGAATTTTTCAGTAACCCATTTGTCAAAAACTGCAATATTTTTTTATCTGAATTTTTTTACTTTTCAAAAAATTATGAACTAAATCACCCCTGGCTACCCCCCCCCCCCCCCACCTTTGGCTACGGCCTTATTGTCAAGAATGATTTCCGTTTACAACACAATAGACGCTTTCAGTCGTGATGTCAGTCATGACGTTTTGCTTGGAAATTGACTCCAAACAAACGGTTGCTATGCTGTATTTTCTACTTTCTTACAGATAAGCCTTTTTATACTGCATAGGCAGTGATAACATTTTCTACAATTTATATTTAATAAGGAATGAAGCATAGCAACTGTTTGTTTGTGGTCAGTTTCCAAGGAAAACGTCATGAATGACGTTACACTGAAAGCATCTATTGAACGTGTTTCATAAGATTTAGAATGTTATGAAAATTTAAGAGAAAAATCTCAGAGAAAAATTCAAAATATTTTTTTTTTTTGTCAAGACATTGTTAAAATTGAAAAAAGAACCAAGAATAATCTTATTTACAATACCGAATTTAAGTACTACTTTCTTCATGGTTTGTGTTCTTTAAAAACAAAAAAAAAAAAAAAAAATCAAAATTATTTTTCAAAATCATTAATTTCTTCATATGAATAATTAAGAACATTTGAAAAAGTAGTACAATACCACTCCCTCCCCATACACAATCTTAAAGTTATACATTGTATATATAAAATAATAATTTTCCACTTACGTTAAAATTTATCAAACGTTCTGTACAAGATAAAAGAGTGACGAAGTAAAAGGATGTGGTAACCGAATGCTGACTACAGAGAAATCTGGAGGAGACCTAATCTACCAGTGGAGTGAACACTGTTGATGGTGGCTGAAAAATAATTTTATAAGCTTATTGTTGTTATATTATGGTAAATTAAAGAATTGTATATTAAAAAAAAAATGAACAAATTGATATTATCAATAAATAAAGAATTAACAAAATTCAATACAAATGAGACAAAAGATTCATATTAGAGAAAAGTTAGCGATCTACTTTCATAGCCAGAGTCTGAGTTGAAATCAGAGCTCTTCCGAGCAATTTTGGATAACCAGAGTCCAGCCCCCAAACTATGCAAGAGAAAATTGTTAATTAAATCAGCGTTCAAAACTCTTGGTGGTCCGCTGGTCCGAGACCACCAAAAATTCAATTGGACCAACTAATTTGAAAAATTTAGTGGTCTGCAGAACCAATAACTTTTTTTCCCTGTCTGACACTAAACATAAATTTTCCCGTATCTCAGAAAACTGCAACCAAACACAAATCACAGTTTTATTTTATTTTTAAAAAAATATAAAAAATTGCATTAAACTTCACAATCAATTGAAATAAATAAAAAATATCTCATTAATAATTTTATAGTTTTTCTTTATGTACTGTTTATTTAATTTTTAGCAAATTATAATTTTACATTTTAATATGTTGAAAATTTTGAATAACTGCAAAAGAAGTTTGGTTTATATTCTAGGAGGAGGAGGAGGGAGGGGGGACTGTGACTCAAAGGATTAAAGGGACTTAGATTTTTATGTAGCGTTCCAGTGACAGGGCCGAAACTAGCCTTTTTGGCGCCCCCCCCCCCTCTTCCACAAAGTATATTTACAAAGATAATTTTACTAATTTTATAATAGACGACTTATTTTAAAATTTAAAATATGTAATACTGAACTACGTAATCTACAGTGGCGGATCCAAGAGGGAAGTCCCTCTGAACATCAACAAAAATATTCAAAAGATCATTTTTAAAATGACACATTCAGTAGAGTCCCGATTATCCGAGTCCCGCCTAACCGAGTTTCCGCTTTCACCAAGTTATTTTCTTGTGATGGACTGATGGCTTCCATTATTATGAAACAGCCATTATAAATAAAGTGTTAGGTGAAGATGAAAGAGCAGTCGTAAAAAGTTAGAACTCTGATTGTCTGGTCCGTACGGCTGCTCTTTCATCTTCACCTAACACTTCATTTATAATGGCTGTTTCATAATAATGGAAGCCATCAGTCCATCACAAGAAAATTAAAGGTACAATCTTCATTTGGCGCCCCTTTGTTCTGGCGCCCGGGGAACATGCCTCCTCTGCCCCCCCCCCCCCCCCCCCCCTTAGTTTCGGCCCTGACCAGTGACTTTTTTTTTATCGATTCTACCGCTGCATTATATTTTAAAATTGTTTAAAGGTTTATTTTTCTTTATTAATCTGTTCTTACATAGAAATGTATTAATCCTAAATACATTTTCTTAGCATTTTGTGATTTTCATGTTCCTGAAAATCTGTTTAAAATAGGAAATTTGTTATTTATACCCAGGCAATGGCAGAAATCTACAAATGTTGTAATTCCTAAATGTCGTTCCTAATGGTAGAAAATGATATACCGTATTTTATGAAAGAAACGCTGCACCCGTCGTAAATGCTGTACTTCTCAAATTGGCCTGAATAAGCTTAAAAATATTGTAATTGCTGCATCCATCGGAATGCTACTTTTGTCGACAGCGTCACATTGACCTAACTTTAATAAAAGTTTTCTGAGCAGTGTAGGATGCCTCGTTTTTATTATCTTAAGATGTCTGAAGTTTTATTTAAAATATTTAAATCCGATTTTAAATATTTTTATGAATTTTTAAATTAAGGAAACTCAGTTGGTATTTTAAAAAAATCGTAAACGCCTCACTTGGAAAAAAATTAACTTTTAAACTCAAAGACGCCGCGGCGTTTCTTCCATAAAATATGGTACATTAAATTGTTTCAAGATCAATTTTCTCATTCAAAAATATCTTTTCTTATGGAAAAATGTATTAACCCTGATTATTATCTCATGGCAATATTTCATGATTTTCATGGCTCTAAAAATAGCAATTGTACTATTTATATTCAACCACTGGCAGTACTTAATTAGTTAAAAGGTGTTAATGATTAATATTATTAAACCTTAAGCTGTATTTTGCCTGCATATGAAATAAACGAGTATTTTGCCTCCTCTATCAAATATATGAGACAGAGTTAAGATTCAGAAAAAATTAGAGGAATTTGCAATTTATGTTCTCCTCTCCATCTTAAAGAAGCAAATTTTCTTCGGTACTTTTCGGTTAGGTGGGCGCCAGTGTTATATATACATATATATGTATACATAAATGTATGTATATATACATATACATATGTGTGTATATATACAATATATGTATATGTATACATGTGTATATTTACATATATGTATGTATATAAATATGTATATATAACACTGGCGCCCGGCTAACCGAAAAGTACCTTTTCTTCTGTTTCAGATAATTTCCTATAACAGGAATGCACTTAAAATATTTCAAATAAAAACAATTAAGTAAAAAAGTTCTAAGAAGCAACTATTATCAAGGCGCATTTTGTGTCTGTGTATTTGATCAGCTTTAATACTGTATCGTATAATATAATTAATATAAAAACATACTAAGCATATCAAAATTTAAAAAAAAAAAGAAATTACCATGTTAAATCACCATGAATACTTTTTTATATTTACAGTGGCACATCCAGGATTACACTTTGGAGGGGGCTAGCATATTTTAGAGGCTTATATGTGCCCAGATCTTGTCCGACCTGCTACCGAGCTCTGTCTCTTTTCATTTAATTTGATGGGATGTGGGACGTGCGGGATCAGGCCCTCACATACTTTTTTTTTTTTTTTTTTTTTTTTTTTTTTTTGCTGACTTAGGCAGAGTCGTAACCAGCCAGAGAAGCTCTGGAAAGCTTTGGTGTGGCTAATTCTGAATGCTTTTAACATGTTAAATAATGAAATACTGTACTAAAATATATCTTAGTTTTTGAGATTTTTTGGTGCGTTTCTGTATTTGGACAATTTTTAAATCGTTTGATTGCAAACACACTTTAAGTTTTATTATAATTATCAAAATATTATGAAGGTTAAAGAGAACAAGAGGTTGCACAGGGCCTTAATTTTTTAATTAAGTAAATTTTAAACATGCTAATATTTCGAATTTCATAATGAAATTTATAAAAGAGAAAAAATTAATATATTCTCAAAATTTTCAAACATAATATTTTCATATACAAAATTAATATATTTTCAAACATTCCGATTTTTTAAGGACCTATTAATAATAATATTCTTTCATAATTTTTAAAAACTTTAAATATCTAGTCTAGTCTGGGGGGGGGGCTTTAGCCCCCTTAGCTCCTCCCGTGGGTGCGCCAATGTATATTTAACATTTTCTGCACGGGCCCGATCAAACTCAAAAAAAAAAAAAAATCGCCGCGGCACGGTAAAAAAGTTAAAAGTTCAGCTTGAGCCTGGTAAAAAATTATTGGTACAGCCTGGTATAACAGCTAAAAGTTCGGCCCGAGTGAATTCCTACAAAACGTCGTTTCTACAAGACGATGTTTACGTCGATTTGATTAAAAATTTATCTCGTACGAGGAATTCTGACCAAAAATATTTACATTAACTTTTTTCCAGGTTTACAATCTTCATTTTCATAGAAGTGCCGCGTGTGTAATGTTTAGTCAACAACAAAATTACAATAACTTTGGCGTAATGTAGAATACAAGATTTTTTACTGCAGTCTTTCTAGTTTTATTTACATCGATGACAACAAAACATATTATACATACTGAAATACATACTGCTTGGGTATTAAATGATCAGATATTAGTTTCACTAAAAGTATCATACATTTAAGATATTATTACAGAAAGAAAAGTAGAAAATAGTACTGTACTTACCAAGGGCGGATCTGGAGAGTCCTCAAGGGGGGGGCGATTTTAGAAATTTGGAAATTCCAATCTGATGCGCGGGTCGGGGATAATTTTTTCACTGCGGGTCGTGTTACTTCTACTTTTTGCTGTGGGTCGGGTTGGGTCCGGTTGACTTCTATTTTTTGCTGCTGGTTGGATTAACTTATACTTTTTTGCTGTGGGACGCGTTTGGGTCTGGTTGATTTCTATTTTTTTCTGTGGGTCGGGTTAATTCCTACTTTTTTGCTATGGGCCGGGTTAACTTCTACTTTTTCGATGCGGGTCGGGTTTGGGCCCGGTTCACTTCTATATTTCTGCTGCGGGTCGTGTTACTTCTACTTTTTGCTGTGGGTCGGGTTTGGATCCGGTTGACTTCTATTTTTTGCTGCTGGTTGGATTAACTTATACTTTTTGCTGTGGGTCTCGTTTCGGTCTGGTTGATTTCTATTTTTTGCTGTGGGTCGGGTTAATTTCTACTTTTTTGCTATGGGCCGGGTTAACTTCTACTTTTTCGATGCGGGTCGGGTTTGGGCCCGGTTGACTTCTACTTTTCTGCTACAGGTCGGGTTGACTTTTACTTTTTAGCTGCGCCTAGCGCGTTGGGTTTGGGACAGATTGATATACATTTTATCCGGTTTGGGTCAGTTTCGGATTGGGTTTTCACTACTGCGACTTGCGAGAAGGGTTCGGGTTGACTCGCTTTTTTTAAAAGAAAGTCTAAGTATTTTTAAAGATAAAAACTATATGCAGTAAAATCTCCATAACAGACACGTCCAAATAATTATACTTTTTAATCTCCAGAATTATGTAAAAAATACTAATTTGGTATAAGACTGCTTGTTTCTTTATATCTAAGGAGAGTTGTAATTCAGTAAAGAACGCTTTGAAACTTATTAAAAAACACACCGGGTGTCCTTAAATGGATTTTAAAATTTAGTACTTTTCGAATGGTGGCAGCTATTTAAAAAAATCTTGCAGGAGGGTTATGTAAGATGTCATGAGATTTTTTATTGTGATTCTTGATTTTACTGTATAATAGCAGCGATAGATGGTGCTGTAAACAATGGTCGTTAAGCCTACCTCCTCCGGGAACCGATTTAGCCCCTCTTGCTTCCAGCACCATCTTCTTTGCTATTTTAAACTAAAATCAAGAATCGCAGTTAAAAAAATTATCAGTGGTAGAATAAAAAAGAAAAAAAAATTTCTGAAATTCAAAGAAAATTTTCTGAAAAGTTACAGCAGATGTGGGGATTCCCTTCTGGCACTAATTATTTTTGTTGCAGGTAGGGTTAGCTGTTTTAGATTAGGAACGATTTCAGGCTGAGTGTAGATTCCTGCAAGCTGGGTTTGGTTTAACTTGTTTTTTTTTTTTTTTTCAAAAATTAGCTCAGTATATTGTTTCAAGTTAAAAATTATACCTATAATAATAAACGTATGGAAGTGTGCTGTTTTCTAAAGAGACCACTGCATTTTTCCAACGTCTCTTTGATGAAATTCGCTCGTCTTCGATCCTTTGATGAAATTTGCGTTTCTTCTGCAACCCTTTGACGAAATTAGTGTAATTTTGCAGACCTTTTGTAAAATTTGCGTTTTTTTCCGTGACACTTCTACAAAATTCACGTTTTTTCGGCGATCCTTTGGCTAAATTCGCGTTTTTAAAGCGATTCTTTGACAAAACTCGTTTTTTTTTTTTCCCACGATTCTATGAAGGAATTCGTGTCTTTTCAACGATCCTTTGATGAAATTCGCGGAGTTTTTTTTCGCGGCTATTTGACAAAATACGCTTTTTCTCCGCGATCCTTTAACGAAATTCGAGTTCTTTTCCGCTGCCTTTTGAAGAAATTCGCGTTTTCTGTGATCATTTGAAGAATTTCGCATGTTTTCCGTGGCTCCCTGATTAAATTCGCGTTTTTTTCTGTGATCATTCGGCGAAATTGAAGTTATTTTCTGCGAACGATTGACGAAATAGATTTTTTATGGAAGCCATTTATCAAAATTTGCGATTATTTGTATGTCCGAATTTTCGGATAGGTGAATTTTCTAAATTTTTGGATCCGAATGCCTTAACCCTGGAGCTGCGTATTATTATTATTATTATTATTATTATTTATTTATTTTTTAAATCAAAATAAGTTAAAAAATTGCGCTTATTTTTTATTACACATTTCAAATCTGCACACATTTTAGAGTAAAATATGTCCCAAAATCTTTGTGAAACAGGTTTTTTTTTTTTTTTTTTTTTTTTTTAAATAGAATTAGATCATAAAAAAAAGATTTTCTGCGGAAATTGCGGGTTGCGCAAATTTTGCCACTTTTACGTTGGCCGTGGAAATCGCGGGTTGTGCAGCGAGAGGGTTAAATTTTCGGAAAATTTGGAACATAATCACCCCTGTTCCCGACATCTATAACCCTCTTGCAAGTATTTTTTTAATATCTGTCCCCATTTGCAATTTATTGAATTTTAAAATCAGTCAGTCCATTTTAGGACACCCGGTATATTAAGTAGTTATGGGATGATGGCTGAAATTAAGCATTTAAAAAAAAGTTAAGCTGGCTTCGATATGTCAGTTAGAGGTTTGCCTGGGCTGAAGTTATCAGGCCCAAGCCCAGGTCCAAGCCACATGAAAAAATAAAACTATTGGCCCTGCCCGGTATAAAAGCTAAAAAATCAACTCCAGCCCTGCCTGCATTTTGCAATTAAAATTATTCATAAAGTACCCTTGCTTATGCTTATATTTTATTTTCAGATTATGTTCGAAATTCATGAATACAGAAAAACAAAAATATTAATGACTATAACAATGACTATTTAGGCAATTATGTACGTAAACACTACGAATTGAAAAAATATGACTTAGGCAATTACATTCAAATAAAAATTCGGTAATCAGTTTAGAATGAAAGAAACGGTTGATAAAAGAAAATCATAATTTAAAAGCTCTACAAAGTAAACTAGTTGGATGTGCCAATCCCAAAACTTTCTTCTATCTTATACATCTTAATATTTCAAAAACTAGTTACACATGTTAATACTTCAATATTATTAGTTCATTACTATACCAACTTTGATTTTCATCTTAAATATCTGCTTCAGTCAATTAAAAGAACTAAAAACGAGTTATCTATATCATGATATTTGTTAAAATTAATAGTTTATCCTTATTCTGTTGTTATCAGATGTTTGCGAATAGCCGGCTTAGCAGGAAGTGAGTTCCCGCCTTTGCACGAGCCGCCGATGGACAATAGAACTACGAAAAATGAAGAAAAGTATACAAAAATCGCTATCACAGAGGCCCTTTACCGCGCGATATTTCCAAATTCAAGGAGGACCTGTTGGCCAAAGCCAAAAACATGCACAAAAAATTTGGTTCAATTGTATGCATAATTTTATACACTTTTCAATTGTACAATAAAGAAAATGGTACAGACATCGTAATTATAGCGCCCCCTTACAGCGGAATTTTTCCAAATTCAGGGAAGACCTTCATGCCATGGCCAAAAAGAAACACAAAAAATTTGGTTCAATTCTATGCATAACTTCATACACTTTTCGATGGTACAATATTCAAAATGGCACAAAAATCGCTATTATAGCGCCCCCTAACCGGCGAATTTTTTCCAAATTAAGGAAGGACATGCTTGCCATAGCCAAGAACTTAAAATAAAAAATTGGTTCAATTCTATGCATAACTTCATACACTTTTCGATGGTACAATATGCAAAATCGCTATTACAGCGCCCTTAACGGCGAATTTTTTCCAAATTCAGGGAGGACCTGCTTGTCATAGCCATAAACTTAAAATAAAAATTTGGTTCAATTCTATGCATAACTTCATACACTTTTGGATGGTACAATCTTCAAAATCGCACAAAAATCGCTGTTACAGCGCCTCGTACCGGCGAATTTTTTCCAAATTCAGGGAGGACTAACCTACCATATCCAAAAACTTAAAATAAAAATTTGGTTCAATTCTATGCATAACTTCATATACTTTTGGATGGTACAATATTCAAAATCGCACAAAAATCGCTATTACAGTGTCCTCTACCGGCGAATTTTTTCCAAATTCATGGAGGATCTGCTTGCCATAGCCAAAAACTTAAAATAAAAATTTGGTTCAATTCAATGCATAACTTCATACATTTTTCGATGGTACAATATGCAAAATCGTTATTACAGCGCCCCTAGCGGCGAATTTTTTCCACATTCAGGGAGGACCTGTTTGTCATAGCCATAAACTTAAAATAAAAATTTGGTTCAATTCTATGCATAACTTCATACAATTTTGGACGGTACAATATTCAAAATCGCACAAAAATCGCTGTTACAGCGCCCCCTACCGTCGAATGTTTTCCAAATTCAGGGAGGATCTCCTTGCCAAAGCCAAAAACTTAAAATAAGAGTTTGGTTCAATTCTATGCATAACTTCATAAACTTTTGGATGCTACAATATTCAAAATCGCACAAAAATCGCTGTTACAGGGCCCTCTATCGGCGAATTTTTTCCAAATTCATGCAGGATCTGCTTGCCATAGCCAAAAACTTAAAATAAAAATTTGGTTCAATTCTATGCATAACTTCATACACTTTTTGATGGTACAATGGCGACAGACAGACGGACACACGGACAGACAGACATTTTCTATAAACATGTTTTTGGGGATCTCTGACCCCTAAAACATGAAAACCGGAAGTCGAAAAAAATTTCGATTACAATACTTTCTTCTATTGAAGATAGAAGAAAGTAAAAAGTAAATTTTAAAAAATGCATCTCTGTAACTTATCAAATCAAATTAAATTTCTAAAGATTTCGCTAAACAAATGTACAAAACAAATATAATTTTTACGAATGACAAATAAGTAAGATTGCACACCAACTTGGGCTCGGGAGGAAGAATTCAGAGGAATGCACGGGTCGTGGTCGGGCCAATAATGCTTATCACACGGGCTGACGCGGACCGAATGTTTAGCTTTTATTCCGGGCCGAGCCCCGATCTGGAAATTTTGGCCAGTGCAGACCTCTTGGAAAAATGAAGTCCAGGCCAGGCTCGATCTCGAGGAAAAAGAAGTCTGGCCCGACACGAATCTGCAGAAAAAATTAAGATCAGGGCACGACCCGACTCTAAAAGAGAAAAGACCTGATCCAGCCCGAACCTTGTGAATTTAAACTGGCGCGACCCTGGTCGGGTCGAACCAACTTGGGCTCGGGAGGAAGAATTTAGAGGAGTGCACGAGTCGTGGTCGGGCCAATAATGCTTATCATACGGGCTGACACGGACCGAATGTTTAGCTTTTATTCCGGGCCGAGCCCCGACCTGTAACTTTTGGCCATTGCAGACCTTTAGGAAAAATGAAGTCCAGGCCAGGCACAATCTGGAGGAAAAAGAAGTCTGGTCCGACCCGAATCTGCAGAAAAAATTAAGACCAGGGCACGACCCGACTCTAAAAGAGAAAAGACCTGACCCAGTCTGAGTCTCGTGGATTTAAATTGGCGCGACCCGACCCGGGTCGCGCCGGGCTCGAGCTCCGCCCCAATTCCTTTTCCGTGAGGATGCATAATGTCGTTTTACAAACCCTTTATTAGCCCAAGGGGGGGGCGATCGCCCCTTCGCCCCCCCCTTAGATCCGCCATTGGTACTTACTAGCGTTTACACGTCAAAACAAATCCACCGCGTGTTTGTTGACGACAGCAGCCATTGAAGTGCGGACATCCTGTTTCCTGTCCTTCTTCTTCCCGCTTCTTGCTTGCGTTACAAATACGTTCTTAGACCTTCTTTGCGCATACGTTCGAGATTACGTCACTGAATGGATTCAATTGAAGTAGAGGGTAGAGGTCTGCACTGGCCGACATTTCCAGGCCCGTGCCCGGCCCGATACAGAAATTAAAAGTTCGGCTCCGACCCGACCCGTAGAAAAAATAATATTGGTCCGGCCCAGTCCGATAAAAAAAAAATTAAAAGTTCGGCCCGAGCCCGGCCCGGAAAAAAGTTAAAATCCCGGCCCGACTGAATTTCTACAAAACATTGATTTTTACGTCGAATTGGTTAAAAATTTGTCTCGTACGAGGAGTTCTGACCAAAAATATTTATCTTAACTTTTTTACTTTCTTCTATCTTTACAAGAAGAAAGTATTGGATTCATGAAAATTTTCGAATTCCGCTTTTCGACGGATTTACACGTTTTAGGGGTCAGAGATTCCCAAAAATATGTTTTTACAAAATGTCTGTCTGTGACTCTGTCTGTCTGTGTGTATGTGACACAAATTTTGTGGGCACTCTATCTCAAGAACTAATGCACGAAATTTAATAAAAATTGATATTCAGTTAGTGCCTAATACAAATTGATGCTGATTAGTTTTTGGTGTAAATCGCTCAACACGTGGCGCTGCAATGCTGCATTTTTCACGATTTTCGCAATAGCTCTATCTCAAGAACTAATGCACGGATTTTGAGCAAACTTCAGATTTAGTTAGTCCTTGATATGAATTGATGATTATTACGTTTTGGTGTAAATCGACCAACAGGTGGCGCTGTTATGATGAATTTTGCAGGATTTACACGATTTCCCCAATAGCTCTATCTTAAGAACTAACGCACGGATTTTCATCAAACTTCAGATTAAGTTAGTCCTTGATATGACTTGCTACTGATTAGGTGTTGGTGTAAATCGCCCAACAGGTGGCGCTTCTCTGCTGCCTTTTCCACGATTGCCGCAATAGCTCTATCAATAGAACTAATGGACCAATTTTCATCTAACTTCAGATTTAGTTGTATGTTGACACAAGTTGTTGTTAATTAATTTTTGGTGTTAATCACCCAATAGGTGGCGCTGCTATGTAGAAATTTTCACGATTTTCGCTATTGCTCTATCTCAAAAACTAATGTACGGATTTTCTCCAAACTTCAGATTCAGTCAGACGTTGACATAAATTGTTGCTGATTAGGATTTGGTATAAATCACCCAATAGGTGGCGCTGCTAGGCAGCATTTTGCTGAATTTAGACGATTTCAGCGATAGTCATATCTCACGAACTAATGCACGGAATTTCATATCGTTAGAATCCTCATGAGATGCATAGATTGCCATTTAATTTTGGCAGTGTGACAGCGAATTTTGAAGTGTTAACATGTATGAGATAGAAGAAAGTTTTGGGATTGGTACATCCGACTAGTTTTTCATGTTTATAATCTTCATTTTTATAGAAGTGCCGCAGGATGCGATATTTTTTTTTTTTTATTTTTTTTTTTTTATAATGAATCTATTTCTTGTATGTAAATGTTTCAGTTATCATTAATATTGTTAATCCATATTCTATGTACAGAAGTGTTAAAAATCTAAAAAATGCTATACAGTAAAATCTTCTAAGACGGAATTGCACAGAAAAGAAAAAAAAAATGTGTTATAGACAAGTTCCCTTCTTAGCAAGTGTAAATGTATTATATATTATTTTCTTACTTATTAGTATATTAATTTTGCATGGATCAACACATTTTTCAGTTAAAAACAGGATTCCGTCATACGCAGGTTCCTTTTCACATATTTTAGTATATTTTAATTTAGCTATATTTTAATACGCGTAGAAATCTACTATTCTTTTAAAATAATAAATTTTAATGTTTAAGTGCAGAATAACGGCAATTCAAAAATGTATGCATTTTTTGCAAAAATTTTTGGGCCAGGCCAAATTTAACTGACCTTTATAAATGGACCAGGCTATGAGACAATGATTTTCATACGGGCTGGCTCAAAACTAGGACTGAAAATTTTGGGTCGTGAAGACTAGGAATGAAACCAAGCTCGACTCTGTACAGAAAAATTAAGTTAGGCCCGGCCCGGCCCAAACAGAGTGGAAACCAGACCCGGGCCGGCCCGAGTGCCGTGAATGAAAATCGGCCCGTACTCTAAGTTAAAGGACCTTGCCCGTTAAAAAAAGGTTTGGTAGCAGAATTGATCGTCTGATTAAAAAAACGGGCTTTGTCCATAAGAATAACCCAATATTCCGAAATTACACTTGCATAGCGTAAATTTACGGTATTTGGCCATTAAGCTGAAAAAACGGACATTGGCCATAAAATTTTACGATAAATGCCCATGAATTTACAATTTTTTTTAACAGTGTAAAATGAAATAGTAGTCACAGAACTTTCCAATGATATATCACATGAGGGCTGTCGGCAAAAGATAGAAAAGTGCCCTCCCAGGATTCTAACTACTGCACGCCCCAGAATACGGCCACCCCCTCTCTTTGAAATTTTCATTCATTATAAATTATTGCTCCGATTTGAAAAGAAAATTGAAAAGTACCTCCCCCAGGGGAAAAAAGTTTCATAGTATGAAAGTGTGGTCCGAGAGTTTTCGGATGATATATCACATGACGGGTCCAAAAAAGTTTGAAAATCCCCCCCCCCCCCCCCACTGGGTCCACTCTTTCTTCCCGGAATTCACACAGCCCAAACTTTTAAATTTTTATGTTTAATAAATAATATTTACCGGAGGGCTCCATCAGAAAAACTCATCTAAAATGATTTTTATTGCAGAGACCGCTAAGATTTAAAATATTTGTTTGCGCGCTCCCCCTCCCTCGAAATTCAACTCCAGGAGGAGAAAGGTTCATAATATGAAAGAGCGGTCAAAGGGTTTTTCCGATGATGTGTCACAGGATGGGTTCGGTAAAAGTTTGAAAATTAATAATACCCCCGTGGATCCACTCTCATGCCCACCGGAATTCACTCACCTCCCTCTTTGAAATTTTTATACTTAGTAAATAATATTTATCGGAGGGCCCCAGGCATGGGATAGCTTGGGAGAGCTAAAATAAGAGAAACATTGAAAATTCGGGGCAAACTGATACTAAATTCAACAGTAAACATTGAAACTAGGACTATACTAGGACTATGTAACATAAACCACTCTTCCTCCTGTATAACCCATATCGGTTTATAACAAAAAGTGTTCGATAAGCAGATGCACTCCTTTGAAAAATTCTGACTTAAACTAGAAATGTGGTAAGTTTGACTCTGAAAGCTACATTTCTCGCTCTCTCTCTCATCTCATCTCTATATCTCGCTTCTTGCATCTCGGGAATTTTTCTCGACTTCTAGATTATTTCTCTTGCTCTTTTCAACATTTCATGTGTTGGTCCGAGAAAGAGAAATCAATTTTCTTCGTTCCTCGGTATGTTGTTCTCGATTATTGTCTTTTCACATATCTCACTCAACGTTGGTTGAGAATGGAAAACAATTTCTCATTCTTGGCCAAGAAGGGCCAAGAAGAGATATGCAAAGGGACGAGATAGAGAAAGAGGTATGACAATGAGCTGTGAAATGAAGCCCTAATTTTCAAAGTTTCTCTTATTTATCCCTACCAATGCTGTCACATACCGAAGCCCTCCGATAAATATAACTTATTAAATACAAACATTTTAAAGAGGGAGGTGTGTGAATTTCGGTGGCGCGAAAGTGGACCATGGGGGAGCAATTTTCAAATTTTTACAGAGCCCCTCCTGTGACATATAATCGGAAAGCCCTTTGCCCACTCGTTCATATTATGAAACTTTCTCAACCCCCCCTCCTCCCCCGAGTTGAATTTCGGGGATGAATAAATTTTTAAAACCGTAGCGATTTCTACAATAAATATCATTTCAGATATGTTTTTTGATGGAGACTTCCGGCATATTATTTGTTAAATATAAAAATTTTAAAGTGAGGGCTGCGTGAATTCTGGGGCGAAAGAGTGGACACACACGGAGGGGGGAGGGAGAAGCAGTTTTCAGATCTTTTTTTGGGCCCGTCATGTGATATATCATCGGACAGCCCTCGGACTATGAACCTTTCTTAACCTTTTCCCAATTTGCTCCCACACGGGACACTTTTCGAACTTTTTTGAAATTGTAGCATTTTCATCATTTTAGATCGGATTTTTTTTACAAAGCTCTCTGATAAATATTATTTATAATATATGAAATTCCAAAAAGGTGGGTTGTATCATGGGGGGGGGGGAGCGATAGTGCCTTCCCCGGTAGAAGCACTTTCCTAAATTTTGTCAACATTCCTCATGTGCTATATCATTGGAAAACCCTGTGACCACTTATTCATATTAAGCATCTACCGTGCCCCTCCACCCACTTTAACACCCCGGGGGCATTTTTGTAAATTCTGCCGACACCCCACATGTGATATATCCGTGAAAAGGTCTGTGACCACTTATAGACGTTATCCCCCTCTGGTGCCCCCCCCCCAAATTAAATGTTAACGAGGACGTTTTAATTTCCGTTGTTATAATGTCCTCATTTCACTACCAAACTCTTTTACTACTGTAGTAATCAACTAAAAGAGTTGCACCTTCACTGCCCGAATTTTGTTCAGTGCTTAAGATGATACAATAGTGCGATGGTGTTCGCAATACAAGGTGAATAACAATAAATCGTAATCAATTTTGTCTGATTAAAGGTTAGTTTAGAAAAAAACTGAACCAGTGCAGGGGGTGTAGCTTGCTAGTATATATATGAAATAGCTACAGTTTTCAAATGAATTCATTCGAAAATACACGCTCCCCCCTATTTAATGATGCAAAAATTAAAATTACGTGATGTTTAAAAAATTGTAAGAGCAATAAAAGTGAAAGCCTTTATGCCTGTTTTGTCCACACGATAAATTTCTAAAAATAACTACTGTTTTTTGACAGCCATCTAAAAATGAAGAATATAGTAATTTGTAGCCAATCCCCCCCCCCCCCCTTACAATTGATTTTTTAAAAATATATATTGTTTGGGCGACGCCTCATAATTTGAATGTTTCCTGAATTCTTATTGGAGTTGACAGTTACGATTTATTGAGCAATTTTAAAACAGCTAACAACAGGAAATATTTCAATCATTATAGCAAATAAAAGCACAGGATAATATGCACTAAAAACAAAATTTTACGAAAGTAGTAGAAAAAGGCTTCTCCGACCCCAGCAGGCGGTGGGCGGTGTGAACAAAGGAGCAACTCCGCCGCCTGCTCCTCCTCCTGCTCCACCACCGCCTGCTCCTCCTGCGGAGAATGTGTACTCTTCGAGGAAGGTTCAAAAAAGAATTTCGATCTCTAAAAAGAGGGTGGAGTTTAAAAAATATTTAGATATTTTTTTTTTTTCTGAATGATTTTTTTTTTTGTGAACTACAGTACTAAGGGTAATCTTGGAGATTGAAAATTTTTTGCGAACTATAGTACGAGGGGTAATTTTGGAGATTGAAAATTTTTTGAGCGTACTATAGTACCAGGTGTAATTTTGGAGAATGAATTTTATTTTTTTTAATGAACTATACGTTGGGGTTAATACATTTTAATGTAGAATTAATTTTTAGAAAATTAATTTTTGTAGAAGGAATTTTATTTTACTTAATTACAAAAGAATTTTTTTTTGGAAATTTAAATTTTTCAGCAAACTATAGTATGCGGTGTAATTGTCTATTGTACAATAAGAATTAAATTTAAAATATTTAATTTTGGAACTGAAGAAAATTTTGAATAGAATTTTTTTCGAAAGATAAAGAATTTCTGCTGTTAGACGATAGGTCGATAAAAAAATTTTAGGAGATTTTAATTAAGTACAAGATTTAATTTGTCCTGCCCTCTAGCGGACTGAAACTGAACCAATCAAAATTTTATTTAAAAGCAGTTAAAATGTGAGATGAGGTTTGAACCCTCGTAAAATGTTAGGAGGGCTTACTCTTCCACCTGCTCCTCCTGGAGCGAGTAAAGGGCTCCTCCGCCTGCTCCCACCTCCTGTTCCTGGTGCGAGTAAAGGGCTCCTCCACCTGCGGAGAGCTTGTTGTTTTAGAGGAGGGCTTAATTAAGGAATTTTTAGGGGCACGCTATAGGTTGAGGTGGAATTTTAAATTATAGATGAAGAATTAACTTTGAAATATTTCATTTTAGAATTTAAGAAAAAATTTGACTTGGGATTATTTTAGGATTAAATGTAATAACAAAATGAAAATTTTACCGAATTTAAAAATTTTAGAATTTTTTGTAGTAAATTAAGGTTTTTAAGAACTTACACCCAATCGTAGTTTTTGTTAATTCCTTATTAATTAATAATGTTAATCAACAATGCTTTTTTTTTTTTTTTTTTTTTTTTTTTTTTTTTTTTTTTTTTACTGTTCATTCAATATGAATTGTTCTTACGCATTTCTCATGATGTTTTAAAATAAATAGTTTCGATTTAATATTGATAGTCACGTGATCACCCCAACCTTTTGTTTTCCAGTTGTGTAATAAACCATTGTGATTTCATTTTTAAACCTAGAATTAGATATACTGGAAATAATTATTTGAATTTCCTATAAGGTATGAATACTACAAATAATTTTTAAACTGATTAAATGTTTATGAGATGTTTATCGAAATTATATAGATATACAGGGTTGTTCAAAGATAAGTTTTCTTTTGACATGTACTAAAGCTTTTAATCAAATGCCTTTTTATTAACTTTTAGATTAATTATTAACTAATTTTGGAGAATAAGTATAGTTTTAATTTATTATTTTCATTAAGGTGTTTCGCCTAGGCTTCCTCATTGAAAACATGATAGAGGCTACTGCATTTTCAAAATAATATGTTAGTTGAATTAGTTACAATTTGAAAGCAATCTAAGTAAATCATACTGTATGCTATTATAAGACCAATTGAAATGCTTTCTTCTGTGATTTCTGAACTAGGATTATTTTTAATAAAATTCAAATCTAAGAAATTTTTGGAGTTCGAAAACTAAATAATTTAGACAAATCCTTTATCTAACATTAAAATATTATTTCGTAACAATATTTCACGCGATTTATTTTACTTAATTATTCAGCCAAAACAATGTATGATATTTTCATATCGCGAAAATTAATATTGCTAATACTATGTTGGAAAATAAATATTAAAGAATAGATTTGAAATAGGAATAATATGCTCTCAGATGAATATTAGATAATGCGTTTCGAACCTGCTATTCCCTAACAAAAATTAAAACATTTAGTATGGGCAGTTTTTGTTATACTCAAGGGAAATTTAACGGAAAAGAATGAATACGTATTTATACCTAGTTTTAGTTGCATATTTTTAATATTAAATCGAAATTTAGAAAATAAACACAGTACCTGTTAATATTCCATAATGTCTTCTCACCTGACCAGCCATGTTAGAAACCGCCCTGCAACTATACTGTTTATTTCATAGCCTGTCCAAACGTTATCTCATCGCTCTTTGTCAGAACATGCTTGCACAGGTACGTTATCTTAAAGATCAAAATCGCCACATTAAGCGGTCCCTTTCAATAGATAAGAGAGATAAGCCGATATTTTTCCGAATAGTAATTAGTAAAGTCTGTCTCAATTACAATATATCTTAATTAAGGGATTCTTATACATTTTTAAATGTAGGATAGATTGGAGTTTTAATACCTAAATTTAGATTAAAAGCATTTTAATAACAGTGTCAAATATACTATTCTGAAAGTCTACATATTCATTTTTTTTATTGAGATGAAATCACTATTTGGGTTTTTATTTTTTAAATAATTTACAATTAGATGGTGCTTTCTGTACATGTTTTATCCAAGAATACTTTTTTCCAAACATACCTAAAATTTATACTAAGTTTCAGAGACAAATATTCTATGCGACTACCTATATCATTTTTAATACACGTGCATACTATTTAATATAGTTACACTATTCGAAATGTATGTAACAACACACATCCCCATTTAATTCGAATTAAATTATAATTCCTATATTTATAATGCTAATAGATGATGAGCTATTTTCTAGGGTGATGTAAGAATAAGGTTAAAAGCTACACGTATAATATTCTTCTATAAAATATACCTCAGTCATTATTTTCACTGCTTTAGAGTCAATAATAATTAATCGTTTAAACTTATTTCTATCGATATACCTAGAAGTTTTTTTTTTTTAAATTAGGAAGTGTTTACTCATTTGATATTACCTTTTTAACTTATATTTTAAATAATCTCATATAGATCGAATTTACTTTCCAACAACATATAGGAAAGGATTTTCAAAGATTATTCAATTATTATTATTATTTTTTTTTTTACTTAAGAGGTTCAGAACGGAAATATAGTCATTTAGGAGTAATATATGTATAGGGTCCAACTAACTAGCATAGACTAACTAGCCCGTGGCCTCCATCCCCCTGATGAGTGGGGGGGCCCTTAATCGCGAGCTCTGTATGTGTAACTCTAAAGAGGATGAAATGTATCCTCTGTGCCTATATTACCTAAAGTCTGAGTAAGTTATTATTCGATGAAAATCCCTCTTCTCCGATTTTTTTTTTTTTTTTTTTACTTTAACAAAGGAAACCATCGAGGAAAATTTTATTATTTACACATTTTTTATTGTTATTATCCAAATGAAACTTTAACATTTGAAAAGCAATTTTATTATTTTTTTGTAAATTTTTATTATTGTTAGCGAAACAAATTTTAAACGACTTCAGGGACGACTTTTAAGAGGAAAGTGACCCGAATTATCGATTTCATACAAGAAAAACTTTTTTCAGTTACCTCGGCTAGTTTTAGCATTTTTCAAACTCACATGACCTCACTTCACATCTTAGCCTGAGGTCGATTAAGATTGCAGGGGGTCCCAAGGCCCAACAGCTTTTAGCTCCCCCCCCCCCCATAGGCCCAAGGACCTGGTTGGCCTGTCTTTCTAAGGGATCTTTCTGGGGGTCTTTCTAAGGGAACCAAACCCGTATTTACGCTTGGAAAACCAAGGTTCGAAAAAACCCACGAAAACTCAGAACGATTAGGCCGACGGACGTGATTGGGATCGAACGCAGCACCTCCTGTCTACCAGCTTCGAGGGCAGAACCTCTCGGCCACTGGTGGGGCCTAACCACGACGGACTCGGTTGATTAGTCACATGATTTTTATCTTTTAAGTTTTTGGGCTACTTTCTCACACACTTATACATAGACTATATTAATTTTAGGAAAGTATTGTTATTTTTATACTTTTCTTAATTTAGTGGATTTAAACATTGATTTTAACTCAAATAACCTAATTCGACCATTTAGATTTTACAATATACACTAGGTAACATTCGGTAACTTCCCTATACAGTTTGAAACATTGATCAGATCATGTGACATTAATGTTTTTAGAAACAATAGATAATTAATTTGATTGCAACTTTTAGTCAAAATTTAGTATTAGCCAGCATTTGGAAAATCTTTGTTAACCATGTTATTTATCGCATGAATCTGCCACTCGACACTATATATTTCATCCCCCCTAATCCCCCAGAAAATTAACTAGATATTTGAAACTCGCCACAGTAGGAAAATTTCAAACCCTATTTAAAATAATGAATCAATAATGAACTATAAAAATTAAACAACACACTTCAAATTAACAAATGAATAGCAAAAAGAATTTCAACTATCACATAAAAATTTCACTATTGTAAGAAAAAATATTTATTAGTTATTAAAAGTAAATTATTCATTTTATGCCTTCTAGTTTTTGAAAATTATCCCCTCAACATACTAGAGCACCTTATGCACATATGCATACTTATAATACATATGCATATGTATATATTTGCCCTTTAATGGTTTTGAAAAATACACACCGTTATGAAAAATGTTTTGTAAACAGTAAAACGTAACTCAAAAATAAATAAAAAATGTTTTAAAAAATACATAATAATAAAAAAAGTTTTTAACAAATCACAACTTAATAAAAAAAAAAATTGCAGAAAGATAAAAAAGTTTTTTAAAAAATACAAACGAAATAAAAAAAATGTTAAAAAAATTTACATGTTAATAAATAAAATTAAAAAAAAAATACAAGTCAATAAAATTTTTAAAGATAATAAAAAAATTCTAATGGTTATGTTATCAAAATAGTTTTTTAATTGTTTGCAAGTTAATAACATGTATACGATAATATGTATGCACATTCATATATGTGTATTTATACCAATGCATGTATATTCAGGCATACTATTTGCAAGTAATATCTATGTGTGTGTAAATATACCTGCGTAAAATATTCGTTAGTTAATAAATATATTTTAAAAAATCTACAAGTTATTTAAACTCTCTTTTAAAATATATGTTTTAGACATACCTGTCTAAACTATCGAATAAATACATCCTAATCGAAAGTTAATGAAAAGTTTGGACGAAATTTCATTTTAACAAAAAGTTTTCGAATTATTTACAACTTTAGAAATATGTGTATATCCATGTTTGTGTATGTATGTGTGCTTATGTATGTATACGAAAATTAATCAAAAGATTACAAATATCTACAGGTGAGTCGAAGTGTTTAAAAAATGACATTATATGTTTATACGCGTGTGTTTGTAAATTTTGAATGTTTTGACTAATAAGCGAATTCATTCAACCAACTAATTGTTTATCCTGGTCTACGCACACCCAAACCAACTGCTAACCTTAGCAATCAAATATTTTACATCTGCACATGCGCAGAAATTTAATTGATGCCATAATCGAAAAATCCGTAATATATTATTTGTTGAAGTAGACTATTATGTGTGATTTGATAAATTAAGACTTAGAAAACATTGAGCTAGGGTGCAAACTTTATACATTCTCCACGATAATTAATTTATATATTATTAGGTACCTATAGAAATCAACATAGTGAAAAACTAACCAAATTTTCACATTGATTTTCGGTATAAGTAACTTGTAATATTGCTTTGCTAACTAGGGTTAGTAGTATTTCCACTTAGAGATTTTTTTTATGGATTTACTATGATAAACAACTTATCAGACTAACCCTTTACTATTAACAGTTCAACTCACTTTCATCAGCTAAACCTAAAAAGCTTACAATTCTACTTTTCAATTAGTTTGCCATCTCAAATTATTGTTTTATAGATCTTTTAGTATAAAAAAATAATAATAATTATATAATCTAGCATAATCTTTTTTAGGCATTCAAATTCTAACGTCTGACAGAATCATATTTCACACTTACCTAATATATCAGCTTTCTCAAAACACGTCCATCTCATCGAGCGATTTGGGGTGAAATGCCAGTTTCTTATCAAAAAACCGGATATCACGTGCACGAGGGTTGATCACATGACTACTTCCTGATATAGGATTGGTTGATAGCGATGCTTTTTAAGTGACGTCACTCGACGATAAGAACATCTAGATAAGCAACATTCACGCCATTCACGCAAATTAATTTAATGTTTAATAAAATAACGTGCTATACATAGCTGCCAACTCTTCCGATTTTTTCAGAATTCTTCTGAAAAATCGGCATGTTTCCGGTTTTACCCGCGTAATGAGTTTTCTTCTGCTTTTCGTCATTTTCTTCCGATTTTTGGACTTTTTTTTACGCGAGCTTCGTCAAAGGATCGCGAGAAAACCCAAAATTTCGCCGAAGGTTCACGGGAAAGACGCACATTTTGTCAGAAGATCGCGTAAAAAACGAGAATTCCCCCAAAAGAGCACGTAAAAACATAAATTTTGTGAAAAGAACGCGAATTTTGTCAAAAGATCAGGTAAAAAAAAGCACCGTCAAAAGATTGCGTAAAAACACTATTTCCGTGAAAAGATTGTGTAAAAACGCGAATTCCGTTGAAGGATCGCGGAAAAAACGCGGTGTTTCGTGAAAAGATCGTAGAAAAAACCAAATTTCACCGATGGATTGCGGAAAAAACCCAAGTTTCGCCGAACGATCGCGGGAAAGATGGGAATTTCGTCAAAAGATTGCGTAAACAATGTGTAGGGGTGATTTTTGTCCACAATTTCCACAAATTTAAGGCATTCATTTTTGAAAATTAAAAAAAAAAATCGGCCACCAATTCAGACATTGCATTTTTGACATTTTCGGCCAAAAAAATTTATTTTGTCAATCGTTTGCATAAAAATTGTCAGTTTCGTCAAAGGATCGCGTGGAAAACGCTAATTTTGTCAAAAGATCATGCAAAAACGACAAATTTCGGCTGAAGATTGCAAATTTCGTCAAAGGGTCGCGCAAAAAAAACGCATAGCTAGTGTCGGAAGTGGACCCCCCACCTAGTTGTAACTTTTCAGAAAATTTGCTGTGAATTTCAGAAATTTTTTTTTTACTCAGAATCACCCTAAAAAAAAAAGAGAAATTTAGGAGTCAGAAGTTTTAAGTTTGTCTTTTTATGTAAAAGGAAGGATATCTATGAATATTAAAAAAAAAAAGAATTAGTAATTTTTAATATATTTAAGTTATTCTTTTTTTTCATAATATATATTGTGTAATTGCAAATTAGTGAATATTTTATTCGGGTTTCTCTTTGAAATTTGTTTGTTTATAAGGATTCAGCTGTTTTTAAATCCTTACTGAAAGCGTTATAAAACTTAAAAAATCTTCTGATTTTTCACCAAAATCTTCTGACTTCTTCTGATTTTTTGCCGAAATTTAGTTGGCAAGTATGGCTATATGACTTTGACGGTATGAATTTTAAACAGTAGTTTTAAAATAATTACCATATAACTTAAAAATTAATTAATATTAATTACAGAATAATTATGCTGGCTAAAAAAATAATAAAGCTAAAAATCCATGATAAGAAGGGGTGAATTCTTATCAGTTATTTTGTCAATGCATTTAGAAACAGCCCAATCCTTAATATTGTGACCTTTTCTCACAAAATGCAATAATGGACATTGCTTCTGAAACAACTGAATGACATTTTGCAAGGAGGGGTCCATTCATAAGTATAAAAATTAAAGAGACCGATGAGTTTTTATTGTGGCCCTTTGACGAAATTCTCATTTTTCCGCGATCATTTGGCGGAATTTTTGTTTTTTGGAGATTTTTTGACGACATTTGTGTTTTTTTTCGCAATTTTTTGACGTAATTCGCATTTTTTTCGCAATCCTTTGACAAAATGCACTTGCTTTCTCCTGTCCTTTGTTGAAATTTACATTTTTTCATGATCTTTTGACGAAAGTCACGTTTTTTACGCGGAGTTCTGACGAAATTCGCGCTTTTTTTCGCGATCCTTTGACGAAATTAGTTTTTTTCCGCGGTTCTTTGACGAAATTTGCATTTCTCCCCCTCCCCCCCCCTGATCTTTTGACAAAATTCATGCTTTTTTCCGCTATGCTTTTACGAAATTCGTTTTTTTTCCTGCGCTTTTTTGGACGAAATTTGCTTATTTCTCCGATTCTTTGATGAAATTAGCTTTTTTTTGCGATCCTTTGATGATATTCTGGTTTTTTTCTGTGACCTTTTGAGGAAATTCATGGATTTTTTTTTCGCGATCCTTTGGTAAAATGCGCTCTTTTTTCGCGGCCCTTTTGCGAAATTTGTGTTTCTTTCGCGATCCTTTAACGAAATCAGTTTTTTTCGCGATTCGTTTACAAAATTTGCGGGTTTTTTTTCATGATTCTTTGACAAAATTCGCGCTTTTTCCGCTATGCTTTTACGAAATTAGTTTTTTTTCCTGCGCTTCTTCGACGTAATTTGCGTTTTACATACGATCCTTTGACAAAAAGTTTTTTTTCCACGATTCTTTAAAGAAATTCGCGTTTTTTCTGCGGTCATTTAACGAAATTTGCATTTTCCCCGCCATGCTTTGACAAAATTAGGTATTTTTTCTGCGAACGATTGACGGAATTAATTTATCTTCGGCGAACATTTGTTGAAATCCGCAATGCGCGTTGAAATGCGGGCGTGCGTCTATATTATACAACTCTGCCGTTCGCTATCAGTTTCTTTTGGCATTTTTTTGGTTGAGATGTTGGGAAGAAAAAATGTTGTAGACAAAGAATAAACAGAATAGAAGCAAATTTTCAAAAATCAGGTTTTTTAATTGAATTTAAAATTTTTTCCCAATCGAAAGTTTAAAATAGTTTAACACCAGAATAATTGTATGAATAATCTTTTAAAATGTTTTGACATCTAATCTTAGTATTAAAAATCTGGTACTTTTTTGTTAGCCAGGTGCCAATGTTACATATATATATATGTAATGTACATATATTGTATATATATACACACACACATATATATGTATATATAACACTGGCGCCCGGATAACCAAAAAGTACCAAAAATCTGTATAATTTTTCTGGTTATTTATGTATTTTATAATATATGGTAATGCTTTCGATTATTTATTGAATGACCTTTCAACTGCTATTCGCTTTGCTATAAATCACATGAAAAATATTTTACACATGAAACTATATAAATGTATATATAAATTTGATTCTCTTGAGCATATTTAACCTAAACAATATATGAAATATCTAAATGAGGTATTAACTTTATAAAATTTATAAATATTAAGTAGCATTAGAAAAAAAATGGGTAGATAATAAATATGTGTGGCTCCCTCTACTTTAGGCTTCTTGCACAATAAATAAATTTATATGACAACATATACATTTTAAATTTTAAAATCAGATGATAATATATGGAAAACAATTCATTATATTGGGAAAAGGAAAACAGAGAAAATGTGTTCTGATGGGGAATAAATGTATACTTAAAATTGATAAAAATAAGAATCACGAAATGCTCTTGTGTATTGTGTTATCCATAAAATGAAAATTTAGTGTCCAGAGCTTTTCCACCAATCCTTAAAACATTACAAAAATGAATTATAAAATGTGTGAGTGTTATTAGTTTTAATCAGGGCTACGGAGATGGTGGGGAAAATGGATGACTCCGACAATGCAGACCTGCTTGTAAAATGGACAACTCTGATTCCGACAATTTTAACAGACCAAACTAAGACTCTTTCGCTCAAAAATGGTCCCAACTCCAGACCCCTGATTTTAATGCTAAATATGTCATTCTTCAGGATATTTTGAGAAGATTCAGAATGTATAGGGTCAGGTGGGGGAAAGTGGTCATAAAAACAGGTTTTTCTAACTTTCAGAGAATATAAACATCACAATTTCTGTGATGTTTCCTAAAATTTTGGGTGTTATTTTACATTACATTACTCTAGAGTACATCCATATCCTTTTCAGAAATATTTTAGGGGAATAACACCTTTTTACAACTTATTTTTTCAGACATGCTTTTATGACCACTTTACCCCAGGGGGTGGGGTAAAGTGGTCATATTGAAAAAGTGTAATAAAAAATAAACTAATGAGTAAAAAGTGACATTTTATTATTTACAAACATTTTACGGGTGTATTCGAAAAAATATTTTTCCACCCTCAACAGCTCGAAATTTTCCGATACATTTTCAGACTCATTTTTAAAAGTAAAAACATGAAACTTGCTGGGGTGATTTCTGAAGATATGGTTAACATGCTGTGTGATTTCATTTTCAGCTCAATTAATTAGAATTTGATTTTTAAGCAATTATTTTCTCAGTATGACCATTTTTTTCATTCCCAGATCGCCCGCATCGGAAAAATCAGTTCAAAACGCCAACTTTGACAGCGTTTTTTACAGTGTTTTCTGCATTTATCAAAAAATTATTAAGCACGGCACATTATGCAGTGTCTAAATAAGAGAATTTCCCAGTTTGATGCATTTGAGAGCAAAAATGAATTTTAAAATGAATCAGAAAATAAGCAGTTTGGATCGGAATACACCCTTAAACAACCTTTATAATAACTTTTATCTGTCATTTTATTTTATTAAAGTGTAAATTTCTAGTGTTAAAATTGTTTGTGGTTAAAATTTGGTTCTTCAAGGATTTTAATCGCATCTGATTCTGGAAAAGTATAGATTGCCAAATTTGGATTTTTTTAAACATAATTTAAGAAATAAAATCCCCATTTTAATCAGGCCTTTTCCCAATAATAAGTTGCTTTATTGTTGTCTTTATTTCATTATCTTACCAACACACAAGATCCTACAGATATGGTTTGTGATATCTTGTTGTCTTTGGCGATTGCAGTGGTCTGTCCAGACTTTTCTCACAGGGTCCTGTTTTTGTGAAATTGTGAAGTTTTTCTTATTTTTGTGAAAATTCTAATCATAATTTTGTGAATTTTAAATTACCGATGTCTTCATTGCCTTGTTTTTTACACATTTTGCAGTCGGCTTTCTTTAAAATTCCTTTCCAGTCGTTTTTTAATGGGGAAAATACACCTAAATCTAATGGTTGTAGACTATGGCTAGTATGAGTGAGTAGACAGAGTATTATAATGTGATTGTTGATAGCTTTTCTTCACAATGACACAATTCATTTATATCCATCACAAACATAAATAAAAGGTCAGGCTTTTGTAAGCTTTCAGTTTAGTACTACTTAATAAAATGATCCATCCAAGATTCAAGTATAGAATCCTACATCCATCCAGATTCCTTGATTCATACAATGCTCCTGCAAGACCACCTTTTCCCCATGATTCATATATATGAGCTCACTCATAAACTGCGAATGGAAGAATGTAATAACCAATAGCTGATATACCAAAAAGAACACTGAACATTATCTTTCCTTTGGTTGCTGAATTTTATATAATGCATTGCGTAAAATTTTTTAAACTGGACTATTTTGGCTATCCATATCCATTCCAGCCTCATTAACATTAAAAATTCTTTCAGGACTTTCTTGTGGACCATTTTTTTTATATAATACATGTATAGGTATTAGAAAAGTAGTTACTGTGTTGGTTTTTAAAATTAGTTGCTGTAACCTTTATAAAAAATTCGGGTTTACGTTTAGTTAATTCATTTGCCCAACATTTTTCGAAGTTTTTGAGATAATCAGATGCTGGTGGTTTTCTTTCAAAAGGACTTTCTCTGTTATTTAAGTAGTTAAAATATGTGTAAATTAAGTTTGATATATCAGAACTATTAAATGGACATCCATATTGTGCAAGAAAATTCAAATTTTCAACAATACAAGATTCTTCTAATGACATCTATGATTCTTTTCCTGAATTTTTATGCTGCAGCAGCATATACTGACTTCCACTTTTCACAGCTAGCAATGATAATTGAAAACTAGCATGGAGTAATTGTCATGATTATTCCCACATATGTTCTAGGCATGTTGAAACTACAAAACATACTTACGTTTTAAAAGTCGTCCAAAATATCAATCGGTAAATAACACTATTCTGAACCTATTAAAAATTAAACCTAACCTTTTTTAACTCCCATATTATGAACTATTATTAAATAATAATTATTTCCAGTTTAGTTTTTAATAATTATTAGTATTTAATAAACTGGCATTGTATATAATGAATAATTTAACTGAGATCAAATATCTATAAGTTAAGCCTAACCCTATGGCCACTTTACCCCATGTAACTAAAACTATTATGAAATAAAATCTGTAATAAATATAACTTAGCTATAAATGAAAATATGTTCTTGAGATATGTGTAAAGCTTTCTGAACCGTCAATTTAACAAAATTTGGAACAAACAAAATGCAATAGAAAAGTTAATTAAAGAGTTAAAAGAACAAGTTGTAACAAAGACAGACAAAATGAGTGCTCCGTGCCTCAAACATGTTACTACAAATGTTTTTTTGAGTGAGAAACTTTCATCAATACTTACTAAATCTAAAATTAAAAGAAAATTATTCAAATATCTGTATTAGTCAGGATTTCAGCCCTTTTTATCAATTATGACCACTTTACCCCGCCTGACCACTTTACCCCACCTGACCCTAATACTTTTCTTTAATTGAGGGATGTTGAAAAAGTACAATAAATGCCTTTTTGGTGCAAAAACGAAGATGTATACAAAAAGATTCTCATTCTCAAAGAAGAGTCATTTCATTTGTAGAATTATGTTAAAAACACATTTGTGACACAGGGTTCATCTTTTCAACAAGTTAAAAAAAAATGTGAAATGATTAGTGATTGTAAGGTTCTTATATTGTTCCATCTTGTAATAGAGTTCACTTTTTCTGTAATAAGATACATAATTTACAGAGTGACAAGGAGGGGGGGGGGGGTGGCATGGTTATTTTATTAAAGCTCTGGTGGGGCGTGAGCAGTAAAAGGTTAGGAAACACTGCTCTAGGGCAATTTGGCAGGGTGCAGCTCCCGTCGGCCCTTATATATAAATTACGTTATGCACCCACTGGCCCTTTTTAACTGGTGCATGCACTCGGCATCTCTTTTTAACTACTGCATGTGCCCGGCGACCCTTTTTAATTATTTTATGCACCCAGTTTCTCATGCAGCAATTTTTGATGCGCCCTTTCAATTCACTTTTTTCTGGTCGCAGAAGGAAAAGACTCACAAAATATCTACTCTTGTCCCCCACTCCCTGTGTACACGTCTAAACAAATTAAATTATATTCATGTATAATTTTAATTTAGATATTTATTAAGCAGTTTAAATAGTCCTAAAAGCAGTTCGATGACAATGTTACATATTAAACTAAATGATTATTGATAAATTCTCGATTATGTAGGTTCGGTCTCAATTACTTTGGATAATCGAGGTTCTATTGTATATATGTCGTAGGCTAATTGAGAAATAAGGCTCTTTGCAAAGAGCCGGGCTAATTGGAAAATCGTCGCATAAAATTCTATACATTTGCTACATAAAATTCTATAGAATTTTATGTAGCGGGCCAGTGATGATGTCTGCAGACCTGTAAAATCTGATGTTTACTGGTTCTTTGGACTAGTGACTTTTTTTATCAATTCTACCGCTGTTTATTATTATAGGTATAGTTTTGAATCTGAAACAATTAGGGATGCACCAAATGTTTGGTATCCACTCGACCATGTTACCAAATATACGGTTTGGCCGAATAGCAAACTGTTCTGTTTGGCCGAATAACGAAATATTCAGCCTAACCGAATACTTAAAAAAAACTTAAAACATATTTTTAAAAACCTTATACCACTTCTACGTTTAATAGTCAATTTATAAAGATATTCAGAATAATTAGAAACAGAATCATATATTTAAATAAAAGATAATGTTTTTACATTATTTATTTGCTGTTTAAGTATTTAAGAAAATTAACCAATCCCGAGGATTTTCATCGGAATTAATTATGTACAAATTCAAGTTCCTGAATATTGTCCAGTAAATAATCTGTTTCTTGCTAAGATTTTAAGAACATTTACGATCTCTGAAAATGATCGCCCACTCCAGACACCGATCTAGGATGCATTTAAAAACTTCCTTGCTTAATCAAAGGGAGTAGAACAGTTATTCTTGCTGAGTTGCCGCCATATAAAATTTGAATAGATTATATATAATCTATTCATATTCATTAAAAATACATATGTTTTTATTTTTTTTTTTTACGAAAATATTTTTTTTATACAGTTAATGAAATAATTTTAGACTAAGAGTAGATCATTTTAAACACATATATATGTTTAGTATCTTTACCGAATTTCATGCTAATCCATACATACTTTCTCAAGATATGCGCGCAATGACTTATGGGGTAAAAAAAAGAGCTATTTTGATTTAAACAATACACAAATTCTGTAAAGGGTTGATAAATTTATGTTTGTAGTATATTACAAAGCACAATCCGTTTAATCAATATCCAAAATTTCATGTTTATACATAAAAAGGTTTTGAAGATAGACTAATTCAAACTTTGAAGCTTTTCGTTAATTTTCGACGCGTTTAAAAGGTACAAGACCCTTAAAGAACAATATCATCCGATATTTATAATGCTTAAAAATAAATTCTATAACTTCGAAAAACTAAAAATAAACTATTGAAGGGAATTTTACTAAAAATGAAAATATCTTTTACATTTTCTTTTGCAATTATAAAAACTAAAATATAAATATTCTTTAAGATAAAATGATGCAAAAAACAGATAGAATGAAATTAATAAATTTGTAATGAATCAACATGAACTAACAAACTTACCGATATATGTGCTACATTTTGAAACCATGTCCACTTATTCCGACGGTAAATAACGCGAATGACAAAGCAGAAATGAAAACGCACAGCTAAAGAAAAATTCTGAGAATTTCTCCCTCTCCCCTCTTATCGTAACGGACCAGAACTTTCAAAACTGCTTAACCTTGAACCATTTGAAGGTCCCATCATCTATTTGATTTTTCTGGAGAATAGTTTTATGAGCCAATACCTTATTATAATAAATAAAAGTCATTTTTTCATAAATCATATATTTTTTCTGTTAATATTATTTTTAGTCATTTGGAAAAAGAGCTTTGTTTTCCTTTTCTTTCTTTTTTTCGTTCTTTTTTTTTCTTTTTTTAGAGAAATAAAGATTTAAGATACATTGTTTGAATTTTTAAACTCTCCATACAGTTTTCAGATAACACAAAAACACTTTTTTTTTTTCCCTCCGATTTATGCTTTAAATGGGCATTTTATCTCTTTTCTGTAAATTTTTACCCATTTATCTTCGCAATTAAAAATTATAAGATTTAAAAATAACATGCATTCCATTTTATTCTGATATGCTCATAAAAAAATCTTGTTTATCTATATATATATCAAGGCTTATTTTTGACTCAAGACGATTTTACTGAAATGCCTAAAAATTAATAGAACCTTTTCATGTTTATTTTAGGGCATAAAATATACATATCGCATTTTATTTAATACTTTCATATAATGTCAGATTTTAATGCGTATTCTAAATTTTGCCAGAAATAATTTTTCCAACTGGGTGAAAATGTATCCAGGTCGGGACTCGAAACCAAATAATAATGAACAAAAATTCTTTATTTATTCTGCAATTCTTTACTTAATTCTGCGAAAATTCTTGATTTATTGTGCAATTTTTCACTTAATTATTTTTATACATATGCAAGTTTTATCTGTATTTCTAAAGAGTAAAATAATGGTAGTGAAATCATTAAATATATCTAAATTGTTAGGAATTTAATACAGGCAAGAAATTTTATTTATATTTTCCGTTACAGTGGATTCAGAAACAAAAATTTCTTTTCCAGTATTTTCTTTTACATGGAAATATGTTTCAAATAATATTAAAAATTCATGTTTTAGTAACAGCTTTTAAGTTACCTTTTCTCTCCCCCCCTCCCCCCCCCTCTCCTCGCTCAAGAATAACTGCTTATTGAAACATTTTCTCCTTTTCATTATAACAAATATTTTTTCATGAATGCTGAAAAAAAAAGAGCATAAATAAATTGACATTTATCAATAAATTTTTAAACATGTTTAAGTAGTATATATGTCCGAAGATTGCAGTATTTTGCTATTAATATATTATTCAAATCAGCATATATTTTATATTATGCTATCTGATTATCTTTGCAATCAAAAACAATATAAAATAACCATTAAATATAATCTTTTTTATTCCAGTGTGTTCAAAATATATTTATTTAAAGATATTTTAAAGGCAAGAAAGTTAAACGCTTTTATGTTGTTGTTTTTTTCCATATTTTTAAAAAATATATAAACAGGGAATTTATGTACATTTTGGGGACAATTTTTGATTTTTGTAAAATATTTTCAAACTAAATAAAAATATGTAATCTATTTTACTGCTTTAAATATAAATCTCACGACATATTTATATTTTTACTAAAACCCAGATTTAAAATAATTAAACTTACTTAGAAAGAAATGAAGAGAAAAATATATTTCCTCTCTTTAATTAAATATTCGGGTTAGGTGATATTAGCCCTCTACTTTCTAAACGATGACGATCCATTACATTTTTTCCAGAAACCGCCCCTTAAGAGTTGCCGGGCAAAGTAAATGCAACAGTTCTCTCACCGCCGAAACATTACCGTTCCGGCAGTAGCTGCCGGAACTAGCGGCGGGTCATTTACGGCACAACATTGTTTGGTTACAAATGGCCTTAACTCCTTTTGGCCGCGACATATACGCCTTTCGGCCGTAAGTTGAGTGTTTGTTGGGTATTATTTATTTACTTTAGTCTATTCCTGACAAACAAATAATATATGATCCTGTACAATTTTTCTTCCATTTTTCCGCAATTTCTCTTTGATTTTAAAATGATTGTTTCAGAATTTAAGAAAATTTTATTCATTTGTTTTAATTCACAGAAGAAGCCATGAAATTTAAAATTTTATTCATTAAAAAAGTTTTATAACTATCCTCTTCTTAAATAACTCAAAGCAGATTTTTTTTTTTTTTTTTTTTTTTTTCAGCATAAAGTTTACTTGAAAAAGCTCTTGATTATCAAAATAAAAGTTTCTGTTTTAAATATTATGTTATGTAAAATTGTTTTAAAATTTAACATTTTAATGCCTTTAAACTTTGAAATATAAAAGTATTCGACAAGCCGAATATTCGGCCTAGCGGTTACTATTTGGCTAGCCGAATATTCAGTATTCGGCCAAAATCAGTATTCGGTACATCCCTAAAAACAATATACTGAACTTACTTTTGAAAAATGGGTTAACCCGACCTGCAACAAAAATAATTAACATCGGGAGAAGATTTCCCCACCACAGTCTGCCGTAACATTTCAGAAAATTGGCTGTGGATTTGAGAACTTTTTGTTTTACACAGAATTGCCGGTGTTGCAGTAGTCTCCACACAACACAGACATGCACAAAAACTTCTATTTTTATTATTATAGACTCCTTCCACGATAAATTGTCTGTTGTTCTACAACTCAATGCATAATCAGACTTTGCATAAAATTTGTTTTTTGAAATAAGGGGAGGAACAAAAAATGGACTTCTCGTGTGCAAACCAAACTCATAGGTAGAACATTCATAAATTGGGATTCACTTTTTTCTATGAGATTCTCAGAAATATAGCACGATTTCAGTATACTTTAATAATATATTCAAGGGGGGACAGACAGGGACGTAGCTACAGGGGGGGTGTGGGGGGGTGCGACACCCCCCCACTTCGGTAAACTCATATACATTCGGTAATTTCACTTTCGTTCAAAAACTGCATCATTTCGCTCTAATTTTTTTTTTTTTTTTTTTTTTAAGAATTTTTAAAAACATATTACAAAACAGAAAACAATGTCAAAAAATATTTAAAATTATTAAATATTTTCCGATTAGAAACTAACCTTTCTCTTTGCATTATGTAATTTTTTTTTCGCTCGGAGTCGATTGCAATTTCCCTTTTTAGCTATTCCATGTATGTAAGAAGGGGAGGGAGGAGGGGGGTGTCCATGATACAGTTTAAGAAGATTATTTAAGAAGATTATTTAAGAAGAGAATTTTAAAATTTTATTAATTAAAAAAGTTTGATATTTCATAGCTTCTTCTGATGAATTAAACCAAGTGAATATATATTTTTTTAGTTCTAAAACAAACAACTCAGCAAAAATAATTTTTCTACTGTCTTTGATTTAGCAAGGAAGTTTTTAAATGAATCTTAGATCAATGTTTCGAATGGGCGATTATTTTCAGAGATTGTAAACATACACATTGTTCCTAAAAAAATTGTAACAAACTTTCAACAGAGATGATGTAGTTAAGACAAAAAAAAATTAAACAAGAAACAACACCTCACTCCATTTATTCCATCAAAATTACAATACATTCAGTCAAATATTCTGGTTGTGCAACTACAAGCCGAAACTGAATTTTCATTCACAACTTTATCAGTAAATGAAAATATTTTAGCAAGATTTGTTTCATATTAATTTAGTTTGTATTAAATGTGATGATATCATTGAAAATGACTGAATTTTGGCCAGTGACACAGTATAAATACTATATATTGCATTCTGGATAAAGGAATGTCTACCACATAGTTGTTTAAATATGAAAAGTGGCAATTTCCAGCACTTCTCATCATGATATTATATTTCTCAGAAATCAAAGCAAGTTTGTTAAAATTGTATTCCGCTTCAACAGTCAGGCCTGCCAATATGCTTAAAAATGAGACAGAAAATGTGTCAGAAAATTTTGGGTTGTTCAGTAGGAAGCTCGAGAACCGCTTTAAAAGAAAAATAATAAGATAGAGAACTATAAAATACTGGAATTTTTCCTTTGTAACCTAATATAAACCGACGATATATTTTAAGATCTGGATCTGTTTTTGTCACGGGGTAGTGGAGGGTATACGGAGATATACACCGTATACGCTCTGCTTCTCAAATAAAGCATTAGCGTATACTGCATCCATGAATGTTCATGACTTAGCGTATACCCTTTGTTTTTTACGACTGCAACACTGGTTCTTGTCATTCATTTCGAAAAGATATTTTTTATTTATGTTTTTGAATTTGTTTTAAAATCATCAGTTGTATTGATATCTAAAGACAAGTGCATTAATCTTTCTTCTAATTGGCGTTTTGAGACATACATTTACTTTCTGCTGCAAAAACTGAAAGCAATTTTTTTCTGTTTTTTGAAATGAAAGGATCTCAAAGTTAATTTAAGTAAATTAAAAAAAATCCTTTGACTTGAATCAAGCTAATTTGTGTAATAGAATCAACGCTACAGCTCACAAAAAAATGCAAGCAAAGTAATTTTGCAGAAAATAAAATAATTTTCCACCCTGTCTACCCTCTCTCCCCTTCCCCTTCTCCATCGAAAAAAAATCTTTGTGTTCAACATTCTGTTTTTTATTATTGCAAATTAAAATAACAATATTTAATTTTTTATACTAATGCTCAATTGCTCAACATGATATTTGACTATTTCAATTCTGATAACTTTCTATGTTACAAGTTCCAGCTTAAAAATTCAACAGAAAAAATATCCTACATTAGCCACATTTTGTGGTTTTTAAAAATTATTTAAAGCTGTTCTGAAATCGTAACTTGCATCTTTTTTTTACACTTTCGTGAAGAAATTTTCATTTTTAAATGCACGAAATTTGCAGATATTCTTTCTTATTCGTAAACGAATAGCGTTTCTCTTTTTTCGTATAAAGTTAACTAGTCTTTCAGAAAATAGTGCCAAAGTTGACGTCTGTAACAGATTTTTTTTTAAACGTGACAATCGGCAAACGATCATTATGAGGTAGCAATTGATTATAACTTAATATGTAATACATTTACCAGAAAATTTAAAAGTGCTATTTGATTTCAAAGCACTTTATGCCTCATGCCTGCTGATTACATGCTTCTTGATAAAAAAAAAATGTCTACTTAAATGAGTCAGTAATAAATAATTTTGGCAAAACATAAATTAGGCCTGACCAGGCCGAATTAATGTTTCTGTACCGAGCCGGGACTGGTTTCATTCTTCCAAGTCTTCACGGGCCAAAATTTTCAGTCCCGGTTTTCACCCAACCCATATGAAAATCTTTGTCTCAGCGTGGCCTGGTAACAAAATACAGTTAAGTTAAAATTTAGTAATACGTGTGAAAAAGAACCTGCCTATGACGGAATTCTGTTTTAAACTGAAAAATGTGTTGATCCATGCAAAATTAATATAATAATATGTGAGAAAAGAATATATAACACATTTACACCTATTAACAAGTTGGAAATTGCTCATGAAACGTGTCAAATGAGGTGCGTTCGTACTATAGTTAGTTTTATAATTATTTTTTGAACCCCATATTGTACTGAATGTATATTTTTTTACACTTCATAAGTGCATAGTCTCTAACATGATTAAAATGCACTTGCAATAATTTTTTTTCCCATTCCTCGTAATGAAACGGAAAACTTTTGACTGTCATTGTAATTAAACTATACATCCGATTTTCATAAAATTTGAAATGGCTCGACAAAATTTTGCAACAATTATATATTTAAAATTTCAGACATTCGGAAGGCTGTAACATCATTAAAATGCATTTGCAATAACTTTTCCCATTGGCCGTAATGTAAAGAAAAACTTTTGATTATCCCTGCCATTAAACTATACGTTCGATTTTCATAAAATTTGAAATGGCTTGACAAAATTTTGCAACAAACATATATTTAAAATTTCAGACCATTCCGAAGACTTTCATTATTACATCATCAAAATGCACTTGCTGAACATATATTTAAAAACATATATTTAAAATTTCAGACTATTCGGAAGACTTTCATTATTACATCATTAAAATGCACTTGCAATAATTTTTCGCATTGGCCGTAATGTAACGGAAAATTTTTGACTGTCCCTGTAATTAAACTATACATCCGATTTTCATAAAATTTGAAATGGCTCGACAAAATATTGCAACAATTATGTATTTAAAATTTCAGAACATTCGGAAGGCTGTAACATAATTAAAATGGACTTGCAATAATTTTTCCCATTGGCCGTAATGTAAAGAAAAACTTTTGACTGTCCCTGTAATTTAACTATACATCCAATTTTCATAAAATTCGAAATGGCTCGAAAAAAATTTTGCAACAATCATATATTTCAAATTTCAGACCATTCGATTGGGTAGTTTTTGCTCTGTTATATGCGGACGCAGGCTCGGACTGGCCTGCCGGCCCATCGGCCCGAGGGCCGGTGCGCCCTCGTCCAGAGAAATCTTCGCGCCCTATAAGTGCCTAAGCCGCACCAATATTTTTACCCTCGTTGTACAGTGTACTTTCTGGCTAGTGAACTAAATTTCCAGAATTCGTTTATTGAATAATCATCAAATAATAGACAAACAGTACTAGAGAGGTATTTTTCATTATCGCAAAGAAATTAAAGATACGTCGAAACAATTTCAGGATCAAAAATTAAAGTGGACATGTGATTGAGAGAGAAAACGTGCATGGCGCACTTCATGGCGCCCTGGCTAGACTTTTTCCTTCACTTCTTTGAATGATATATAATAGATTTTAATTTTAACCAAATATTTTGCTTATTTTCATTCCTTCAGCTGTTTAGTACCTTGCCTTTCTCTCTCCTTTAAAGCTGGCCCTGAATGCACCTATAATTGAAACCGTGCTTTTTGAAAACAAATTTGAAAAAGAAAGAAAGGTATATCAGAAGGCAAAATACTTGTTGTGAGAATTTTATTGCTGATTGGAAAACATGATCTTTCTTTTAGAGGAATACAAACTTGATCACACTTCTGAATTACAATCCTGCAAGCTGTGAAATCCTGCAGCCAGGTCTTTTTCATTCACAAAATTTACGTCACAACTTTCAATTAATGCTAATCTTCTCTTCATTTAATTACAGACTTTTCATCGTTAAATAACTATTAGAAAAACTTTTATGTATTTTAAATTAAAAAATGTTTTAATCTAATCACGAAAAACGTATCATCAAATAAAGACAATGTTAAAAAAATGTATAACAGGTTTTTTGATTAAAAAACTCTGGCTCCAGAATCCTGTAACTTGTATATGGAGACTTAAATATTTCCCTTGATCTATAATTGCGAAAAGAATTTTGAAAATCACAGGTATGCTGAGAGTGTGCTGAGAAGAGTAAATTTGCTCAATTATAGTGATTTTAGTCCAACAAAGCGACTTTTTTGTTGTATTTTTCCTGTAGAAACCTTTTAATAGTGCAATATGAATTCAGCATTTTATGGATGCATAAAATCATTTTTTTTAAGAATACAAAATGCCTCTTTCTACAAAACACCTGTAAAAAATAATTGCTTCTTGAAATAAAAAATATGATAGGTTTTTTGAAAAAGAAAAAAAAATCGCCCACCCCAGGATCCTGTAACTTGTATATGGAGACTTAAATACTTCCCTTGATCTCTAATTTCGATAATAATTTTGCAAATCATGGGAAGAGTGTGCTGAGAAGAATAAATTTACTCAATTATTTTAGGGATTTTAGACTAACAAAGCGATTTTTTGTGTACTTTTTCTGTAGAAATCCTATAATAGTGCAATATGAATTCAGCATTTTATGTATCTATAAAGTCATTTTTTAAGGACACTTCCTACAAAATTCTGTAAAAAGTAATTGCTGCCAGATTGTAACAGAAATTAAATTTATTTATTTTTTAACTGGCGTATAACTAATTCGTATAACATTAAAGAAATACACTAAAAAAAGGATGAATCTTTCAGCAGCACCACAGCAACTCTATTTGGCGTCTGGTGTAAAAAGCAATGTTAGTTTATCTACACTGTAAAAAAAAATCTTAAAACAACAGAAAAAAATCTTCGAATTCCGACAGTAAAAATTACGTTAACAGTCTTCTTATGTCATTCCATCCTCGTATCGCTTATTTTCATGTTAAACAACAAAAAATTCTGTTTTCTTTGCCATCAGTTTCCACTGCGACAGGATAATATGTTGGATGACAGAAAAACGGGAGGTCATCCCCTATGACGTCTAGAAGGTCATTTAGAATGACCAATAAGCATTGGTTATCCCACCCCACGCTAAGACGTATCTTCTAACTTGAAATATTTGAGTGTCTTGTCTGTGTACTGTTGAAAATGGCAGTTCGTTTAATAAAGCAGTTCATCTAATTGAAAAAGAATAATACATAAAGAAATTTTAACAGAAAATTAAGAATCATTTTCACAATTCGAACCCGCGACACACACCTTTGACATCAGAACCGCTTTCTTCAATGATTAGGATTTACAGTTGGAATACTAGAAAACAAACATAGCAAAAGGTATGTTTTCACCCTTCTTTTAAATATGTAACAATGTTTTTCCGAAACGTAACAATATGTATGAAAAATACTTCCTATTTGCTAAAAATCTTAATTAAGCAATACTATTTATTATTATTATTATTATTTCATAATGTATGATTTACTTAAATTATTAGTATTATTTTATACTTTATTTATTTATGCACATTAGTAACTTAGTTGATCTAATTCTGTTAATAGCTGGAGATTATTTTTTGATCGGTTGTTTATTTTAAGTTAAATAAATAATCTTAAGTTTATGATTAGTTTACAAATCTTGAATTTTTACTTAGCTGTAGAATGATTACTTATTATATTTAACTTTTTTATGACTAAGAGTTTAATTTTACTTCATATGTATTAGTTCCAGAAATTTTGATTGAGATTTTAAATTTATTTTGTCATCAATTGACATACGTGATTAGTTTTGGAGTGATAGTTTTAATAATAAACACGGAGTAGCTGCATTAATTATTATAGTTATAGATAACTGATATTTTCGTTTAACATTAACCAGAATAATATTTATTAGATCTGACGCTGTTCATATATTTTTATTGTTTAAATTTATCACATTTCCTACTGTTTACTATGTTGTTTAAAATGGAGTGGTTGATATTTTGTTTAATCGTTCCATATGTTGATTCTGAAGAAATGCTTTTTTTTTTTTTTTAGTACAATCTTAGAGTTACTTGTAGTGGTTAAGTTAAAATTTGTAAATTTTATTCACTCTATTTAATGAAATAAATTTTGAGCTACAACTGTGTGAATTATTTTGAAAATAATTCCTATTTAAGCTTTAACCATTCATTTTATAGAATCAGCAAGTTTAATTTTGTTTAACATTTTAATTTAAATTATATTGTAATATTTTTTCTTATTTAGTTGATGATCATTTACTTTATACGGAAAAACATTGTAAATTGTTAAGAAGGATGAAAACTTATTTTATCACTTTAGCTGGAATGAAATACTTTTTTTATGGTGATGTTTATATAGATTTTAGTGGCTCTTCTTTTTCATTTCTCATCTTTGCTCATAGCTGTCAACTTTTACACATTTATATATACAAAGCTTTCTATTCGAAAAAATTATAAAAATTGGCAGGATATTATTTACATAATTGACCAAAGTCACTAATTTAACCTAATCAATTTTCAAAAATATTGCATGAATAAATATTAAAGTTCTTTTAATTACAAATCATATTCAATACATATATTTATTTTATTAAGAAATATTTTTATGGGGGAGGGGGGAGTTACCTTATATCGTATATATATTTTTTTATTATTCTGGGGGGGGGGGGGGGGTTAAGATACCTTCTTTCACTTATTCCAGTCTTTAATATACTTAATTTACAAATCTATATAAATTCAACTGTTTAAATATTTTATTGCGAATAAGCTATTTAAATTAATTTTATAAAAGTTTGGAGGACAAATTCCTATAAATATTTATTATTATTAATATAAACAAATCGATCGGTAAATAGTAAATGTACCTAACCAATAATATGCGATTCTTCTGTTAAATAGAACCTCCCCCCCCCCCCCTCGCCAACAGGAATCGACCTACAGATTTTGACTGTTGGGAAAGGTGTCGATTGTCAACACGAAGTGCCTGTATGACTACGTATTTCTGTCGTCTGATAACGCATTCTTTCGTTAACAGATATTTTCTGAAAACAAATAGTTTCTGGCAACTTTTTGCTGCCAGAAAGTTTCTGTTGTTTTACAAAAATATTTTTAACAGTGTACCTATTTTCAGAGCAACAGTGATTATAAGTGGAATAAAAGTAGTTACCCATTACTAATCCTGCTAAAAATAATCAAACAAAATATATAGGAACCAGTCGACTAGAAATAATGTCTACTAATTATTGTTACGTATAAATCATGTTTCCAAAGTAGCCCACATATTAAAAATTGTACCAACTTTGAATTTTCAAGCAATAACACTCAATTTTGATATCTTATTTAAGTTTCTTGGATCGGGACAGCTCGGAAAAAGACATTGGTTATTTACATTATCTCAAACCTTGATAGAGTTTGAAGAGTTTAAATTTGAGGATGCTAAAGGAAACCTATTTGAGAAACATTAATTTGTATCTTCATAAAAATCATCTGACTGATTTTTTATCAATTTGTTTAAGAGATACACTGATAGACCAAAACATATTACAGACCTTTTTCGCTACTTAAAAACATTTTTAATCATGAAAACTATTAATAAATTCATATTAAAAAATTATGAATTATGACCTATATTAATTTTTGTATACAACAAACCACAATCATTTAAAACACCAATGTGTAAGTTTACAGCTCATTTGAATAATTAGTTTTCGACATAAAGAGAAATTTTGCCCTTCCTTAATTTCAGGGGACCTTCGTCTTTTATATATATACTAGCAGATCTACCCGGCTTCGCTCGTGTCAATAATAATGGTCCCACGAATCGTTAAAAGACCGATAAGAAATATAAGTAAAATAGTTTTAATTGCGTCTACTATTAACTATACCATAATAATGTATATTCCAAACAAATGTCATAACATACATTTAAGTACAATTATTTGCTTAAAAAGCGTCATTTCAATTTAAAAAAAAAAAAAATTTACATGTTTCGACTCTTTTATTCAGTCATCTTCAGAATATACAGAAAAAAAAACTACAAACACAATGCCAATTGTGACATTATACTGATGATGGCAAGGACCTAACCCATAAATTTTGCCTTTACTGAAAATTTTTTAACTTATGATCATCATACAATTTCGTTTTTCACACTGTCGAATAGAAAAAGTTTCTGTCAAATGAAATTTATTTGAAAATTGTATTTCAATTTTTTCATGTGAATGGGATTTTAAAGTAATTTTCAATCATGGATATTTTTTTATTTGCATGCAGCCAGGGATAAGATTTCCGCATTTTTTCACACCAGTATTTTGTTAGAGTAAATGATATTTCATTTAATCGGGACACTCTCTTGATTTAACAGAACAGCATTTCCTTTAAGAATATACCGGTATGCAAAAACGTGGAAATCTCATCCCTACATGCAGCCCAATTACGAAAGATATACCTGTTTGCTCTTAATGCAATATTATAAAGTAAAGACATTGGTGAACTATGAGTAACTCTAGCATCATATTGTTGGTGGCAACAAACCAACCCAACCATAAATTTAACTTTTACTGCAATTTCCCCTTTAAACATCGCACATTTGATTATTCCAACATCTAATAGAATACAAAAAGTACTTTCAGTAATTTCTTTTGAAAAGCTTATCTCAATTTACAGATTGTTTATCAATTTTAAATTAATTTTCAATCACGGATATATTTTTAAATATACCTGTAACGCAATTCAGAAAGATATATCCGTTTGCTATTAATGCAATATTATGAAGAAAAGACATATCTATGAGTAACGCCTAGCACCATATTGTTGGTGGCAACAACGTAACCGTACCATAAATTACGCTTTTACAGCAATTTGATCTCTAAACATCATGCATCCCATTATTTCAACGGCTAACAAAAAAGTCTGTCACTCATGAAATTTTGTTTAAAAAAGAAAAAAAGCTTACCCAAAAAAATAGTAGCTATAATTTCTATTTAATATAAATCGTACAAAAATCGTATTTTATGTAACCGTATTCGATACAAATCGTAGAATGTTATCACTGCATTTCAGGTATTAAAACATTTATCTAAATGATATAATTAAAGATTACAAAGAAATAGGGAATAAATTGTAGCATCCAGTTTTTAGAGCCAGTTTGAAATTATATTGATGACATTGACGTCATATCTAGCAAACGATTTTTTTTTTACTATTATCATTTTCCTTATTTGATTCTTGATATTGAAACGACTTCATTAAAATAGATTTTTTAACATTCAACTAAAGTACTTCTAAGGTCATTTTAAAACACGCTTAGTTAAAGTTTTTACAGAAATATATGAAAAATGTGCATTTTCTGATTAGAATGACGTCGATTTCAAAAATGTAAAAATATAGCAGTCGAGTCTGAATTTTTATTGGCTAATAAAACAAAGTACTCGAGTTAACAATTTTTTTTAAATTATTGAGCAGTTTTTTAGATGTGTGGCAACAGGAAAGAAGCTATTGAATTTGAAAATTTAAAATGAGATATTTCTATAATGTTAAATTATGAAAGATGATAGAAAAAAGGGATAAATATTGGTCTGATGATCTTTTAAAGGTGACAGGGATCTATTCCACGTTCTAAAGCCTATGTACAGCAAGTTTCGTGCAAATCGGTCAAAAATTAAAGATTTGTATAAAGGACATACACACAGAGAACGGCTTTTGTATGTATAGATACTAGCAGATCTACCCGGCTTCGCTCGTGTCAGTAATAAGTGTCCTCCCGGGTAAAATACATTAAAATGAAATAATACGGCAATGACAATAACTGAGATTGGTGCATTCCTGTCCACGAATCGTTAAAAGATCGATAAGAAATATAAGTAAAATAGTCTTAATTGCGTCTACTATTAACTATACCATGACAATATATATTCCAAACAAATGTCATAACATACATTTAAGTACAATTATTTGCTTAAAAAGCGTCATTTCAATTAAAAAAAAAAACATTAAAAATTTACATGTTTCGACTCTTTTATTGAGTCATCTTCAGAATATACAGAAAAAAAAAACTACAAACACAATGCCAATTGTGACATTATACTGATGATGGCAAGGACCTAACCCATAAATTTTGCCTTTACTGAAAATTTTTTAACTTATGATCATCATACAATTTCGTTTTTCACACTGTCGAATAGAAAAAGTTTCTGTCAAATGAAATTTATTTGAAAATTGTATTTCAATTTTTTCATGTGAATGGGATTTTAAAGTAATTTTCAATCATGGATATTTTTTTATTTGCATGCAGCCAGGGATAAGATTTCCGCATTTTTTCACACCAGTATTTTGTTAGAGTAAATGATATTTCATTTAATCGGGACACTCTCTTGATTTAACAGAACAACATTTCTTTTAAGAATATACCGGTATGCAAAAACGTGGAAATCTCATCCCTACATGCAGCCCAATTACGAAAGATATACCTGTTTGCTCTTAATGCAATATTATAAAGTAAAGACATTGGTGAACTATGAGTAACTCTAGCATCATATTGTTGGTGGCAACAAACGAACCCAACCATAAATTTAACTTTTACTGCAATTTCACCTTTAAACATCGCACATTTGATTATTCCAACATCTAATAGAATACAAAAAGTACTTTCAGTAATTTTTTTTGAAAAGCTTATCTCAATTTACGGATTGTTTATCAATTTTAAATTAATTTTCAATCACGGATATATTTTTAAATATACCTGTAACCCAATTCAGAAAGATATATCCGTTTGCTATTAATGCAATATTATGAAGAAAAGACATATCTATGAGTAACGCCTAGCACCATATTGTTGGTGGCAACAACCTAACCGTACCATAAATTACGCTTTTACTGCAATTTGATCTCTAAACATCATGCATCCCATTATTTCAACGTCTAACAAAAAAGTCTGTCACTCATGAAATTTTGTTTAAAAAAGAAAAAAAGCTTACCCTAAAAAATAGTAGCTATAATTTCTATTTAATATAAATCGTACAAAAATCGTATTTTATATAACCGTATTCGATAGAAATCGTAGAATGTTATCATTGCATTTTAGGTATTAAAACATTTATCTAAATGATATAATTAAAGATTACAAAGAAATAGGGAATAAATTGTAGCATCCAGTTTTTAGAGCCAGTTTGAAATTATATTGATGACATTGACGTCATATCTAGCAAACGATTTTTTTTTACTATTATCATTTTCCTTATTTGATTCTTGATATTGAAACGACTTCATTAAAATAGATTTTTTAACATTCAACTAAAGTACTTCTAAGGTCATTTTAAAACATGCTTAGTTAAAGTTTTTACATAAATATATAAAAATGTGCATTTTCTGATTAGAATGACGTCGATTTCAAAAATGTACAAATATAGCAGTCGAGTCTGAATTTTTATTGGCTAATAAAACAAAGTACTCGAGTTAGCATTTTTTAAAAAATTATTGAGCAGTTTTTTAGACGTGTGGCAACAGGAAAGAAACTATTGAATTTGAAAATTTAAAATGAGATATTTCTATAATGTTAAATTATGAAAGATGATAGGAAAAAGGGATAAATATTGATCTGATGATTTTTTTAAGGTGACAGGGATCTATTCCACGTTCTAAAGCCTATGTACAGCAAGTTTCGTGCAAAACGGTCAAAAATTAAAGATTTGTATAAAGGACATACACACATAGAACGGCTTTTATATATATAGATATATATATATAAAAGAGTACGGGAAAATATCGTAGACACATAACAGACATACTTTATAGGATTTTCTATAATCTAAAGTAAGTTTATTATAAATTTCAAATTCCTGTATAATTTTACTGATGACTAATCGAGTGTTTTCGGTACTTTTTATTGTAAGATCATTCTATTTTCCGAAATTTATGGATAAACCCCTAGCGCTCTTTGTTTTATAACTGTATTATTATTAAAAAAAAAACCACATAAACTATATATCTTTACCGACTGGCAAGGAATTGAAATAGAATGTCAAAAGTGAATGAAACCATTCGAAAAATCAACGTTTATACGGTCATTTGCAGAATTGGTAGGGTACTTTTTTCCCCATTACTCTTATGAGCTAACTATTGACAAAATAGTAATAAATGATATCAGTCATCTGTTACAAGCTAATCTGTGTTCAACTTGCTGAAACTTTTAGATGTCACATTATTCGTTTTAGCAAATTGCGTAACATTGTGAAGATTTAATGGAACTTTAAACATGAACGGAGAATACAGCAAAGTCATCTATCCAGACTCAGAGATATATTATGGAGCCATTTTTATACTTGGTACTATACGAATGTGTTAAACCAGATAATACACAAACAAGTAAAATTAACATGAGTTCGTTGGAATTTTTGCGCCTCTGAAAATCCAAGGTCAGCACGCTTTTCCCTGGCCCAGTCCGACCCTGTGCGGACGGACGGACAGACGGACTGAACGACGACTATAGGTGCTACGTATTTATATAATTACGAACGCACCTAAAAAGGGAACGTGTCTATAATGCATTTTTAGCTCACAGGCTATTAAAGCCTGAGAGCTTATGTGCTGGCCGGTTCTGTATGTACGTATGTACGTAACGCGATAACTCTTGATAGAAATATCAGATTTGCTTCACATTTTTTTTCTAGGTTCCTTCTGATAAGGCGCTTCCCTGATTAGTTTTTGGGGTTCATTGGTTAAGGATAAAGGGGAAAAGAGGGCTAGTCCCCCACTTAATTTAGATAAATGGGTTTTTCATGTAGAATTATTTGATTGCTCCAAATTTGGTATACCAGTTTATTATGTTAAGAAGCTGCCTTGATTAGATTTGGAGGTTCATTAGTTACATATAAAGGGAGAAAAGCCCCCCCCCCCCCTTAATTTAGAGAAATGGGTTTTTCATGCAAAAATATTCGATTTGCTCCAAATTTGGTATACCGGTTAATTATGTTAAGCAGCTTCCCTGATTAGATTTGGAAGTTCATTACTTATCTATAAAGGGGGGATCCCCCCCTCGTTAATTTAGGTAAATGTGTTTTTCATGTAGAATTATTCGATTTGCTCCAAATTTGGTATACCGGTATATTATGTTAAGGAGCTGCTTTGATTAGATTTGGAGGTTCATTAGTTAAGTATAAAGGGAAAAGGAAGCTAGCCAGCCCCCCTCCCTTAATTTAGATAAATGGGTTTTTCCATGCAGAGTTATTCTATTTGCGCAAATTTCGTATACCGGTTTATTATATAAAGGAGCTGCCTTGATTGGCAGAATTATTCAATTTGCTTCAAATTTGATACACCAGTTTATTCCGATATGGCTTCGTTGATTTGATTTGGAGGTTCATTGGTTAAGTATAAAAGGGGGAAAGGGGGGCAATTGCCCCTCCCCTTAATTTAGATAAATGGGTTTTCATGCCGAATTATCTAATTTAGTTAATTTTTTTTTCTAGGTTCATTCTGATAAGGAGCTTTTCTGATTAGATTTGAAGGTTCCTTGGTTCAGCATAAAGGGAGAAATAGGGGAGCTAATACACCCCCCCCTAAATTTAGTGAAATGTTTTTTTTCATGCAGAATTATCTGATTTGCTTCAAATTTGGTATACCAGTTTATTATGTTAAAGAGCTTCCCTGATTAGATTTGGAGGTTCTTAGGTTAAGTATAAAGGGGGGAAGCGCTGGCTAATCCCTTCATTTATTTTTCGAGGGGCATTATTCTTTGAAATAAGAGTATAATATACATTTTGTGTTAATAGCCTGTGAGCTCAACGCCATCAGTTTAACAGGGCAATTTTCTTTTTATTTACTTTACTGTGCAATTCCGTCTTAGAAGATTTTACTGTATAGCATTTTTTAGATTTTTAAGTCTCCAATACATGGAATATGGATTAACAAAATTAATGATAATCAAAACATTTGCATATAACATATAGAGATTTACTTTAAAAAAAAATATGTATCGCAGCCTACGGCATTTCTATAAAAGTGAAGATTACAAAAAAAAAAAATAAATAAATAAAAAAAAATGCAATTTAACAAATTACAACGACCATCTGGAAAATGATTTTTTCAAAGACTAAAATTTAAGACATAAAAAATAGCACGTAGTTGATCCTCCATTACTTATGCCCAGGGCTTAATTTGCGCCGGAGCCCACCGGAGCTCGGCTCCGGTACTTCTCTGTTTTAAGTAAATATTTAAATATTGGTCGGAATTCACCGGAGCTCATAGATACAGGGCTCCGGAGCCCAGTGCAATAGCGATTTCGAAAAACCGAGGCCTAAATTACTCTTTCCTTTCCCTCCGATCTCCAAGTTTCTGCATTCTTTTCTATCAAAACGCTTACGTAGTGTATTGCCCACGTAGGGGATGGAGAGGAAACGGCGCGTAAGATTTTCTGAACATATTTCTTATAAATGTTTTTACCTGTTGTTCATTCATTAGCTACATATATGAATAGCTGCGAACATTTTTTCTTTGAGTGTGTGTTAACACTATTTCCGAATCATAATCCTTACCTTATTAAATTGCAGGATTCAGCGATTAATTAACATTAAAATTAGGCAAAGGTTTCTATTCGAAGGAGTGGTGAGCTAAAAAGTGGAATAGTTGACAGTTAAGTATATGCAGGCAGATATATTTAAAATTCTTATTTTGCTAAAGAAAAAAAAGATGCTTTAAATTTTGCAAATAAGGCATGAAATATAAATATGCGGATCGGAATGATGGCGTGGCGGGGGGGGGGGGGGGGGTGGCACGCTACGGTTTTAGTACTGCAGAATATTAGGGCTCCGGTACTTCTTTTCATAGAAATTAAGCCCTGCTTATGCCATGAATTAAACATTAATAGTGTTATTACACGTAAAAATTGCAAGCGACGGAAATCGCCTGCGACTCATACGCATTATCCACCTGAAACTTATGTATTTCATTGGCTGTTCGGGAAAAGGGTTGTCCATCGTCAGATTTCAAAGAAATCTGACGACCAAATTTTAAATGAAATTTCATTCTTAAACTTCTAAACATCCCACAATATTACTTTTTACACCGTCGTATAGAGAAAAAAATGTACTTTTAAATGCAATTTGTTTGAAAGCTGTATCTTGATTTGTTTCTGAGTTATTAATTTTTTTTTTGTAGTTTTTATTACTTTTTTGTCATAGTGGCAACACATCTCTGTTGAAAGTAAAGAGAAATACATATTACTGTATAGACCAATCATAAAACGAATAAAATGCGGATTAAACCAATAAAAACCTTCAGATATGCTTTTGATTTCCCATCCTGACGAGAACAATAACCATTTTTCCAAATGGTTTAAAAAAAAAAAAAAAAAAAAAAAAAAAAAAAAGAAAGAAAGAAAGAAAGAAAGAAAAAAGCTAAGATTAAGTATTTTTGATCAGAATTCCTCGTATGTACAAATTTTTAACCAAATCGACGTAAAAATCAATGCTTTGTAAAAATTCACTCGGACCGTGCCAGGCTCGGGTTGAGATTTTCATTTTTTTTCCGGGCCAGAATGGTCTCAGGCTGAACTTTTAGCTGCAAACGCTTTTAGCACGCCGGGCCAGGCAAATAACTTTTTTCGACAGGCCTGGCTGAGTTCAGGCCTAATTTTTATAATGGGCCGAGTCGAATTTTTTTCTATGGGTCGGCCTGGGCCGAGCCTGATAATTTCTACTTGTACAGACTTCTAACTTAAAATTTAAAAAGTATTGCAAATTTCAAACTTTGAGTTATAAATAAAAGAAAAAAAAAGAATTATTTTTTAAATATTTTCTATTGAATTTATTTTTATTGTAATAATAAATAATCAATCTAAATCTGTCTTTTTACACCTCGCCCCAAATTACTGCTTTTACCTTTGCCCCCTCCCCCCTCACTAAAGTATCGAGCACGAAAAGCTTAAACCTTAAGTGATAACGTGATTTTTTTTTTTTTAATAACGTGGTGAGGTGGTGTGTATGCAACCCCAAAATTTGATTTCTTGTCTTGTGCACTCCAAATGTAGCGAATTAAAATAGAAAAATCTGCTGTGAATTTTGCATTATTTACTTGAATAAAAACAACTGAAAAAGTACTGTAAGTGTACATACATATACATATAAATACACGTATCTAAATACCACAAAAAAAATTTCTTCATAATTGAAATTTCTCTTGGGTGGAAAAAAAACCTCACTTAATCAGTTAAGGGTTAAAGTCTTTAAAATTACTTTTTTCCTCTGCTTTATTCGTAATTCTGCAATACGATTAATAAATCAGCAGTTATCTACTTCACTCCCTCCATTCATAATTTCTACTACCCTCGCTCCCCCCAGTTTGTAAAATTTTAAATGGTTCAAATTATTTAGTTTTTTGTTAAAATTTTTTGGTCTGTTTATTTATATATTGCTGAAATAATAAATAAATGTCTAATCCCCCCCCCCACCCCCCTCGCTCAAAAGAAAATAATGCGAAAAAATACAAAATACAAATAAATACAAAATTTAGAAAAAAATACAAAATTTACTATGAACATTCGGTAAATTCGATCTCCACACCCCCCCAAACGAAATGCTCTAGCTACGCCACTGGGGACAGACTTAGATAAAATGTAAAACTGTTTGCAAACTCAAATAATTTCTTAAAAATTTTCTGCAAAAAAACGCCACGCCCCTCCTAAGTCCTATATCGCCGCTAACAGCAAAAGTGAAAAAGTCCTCTTTCCAATCCCTCACATTACCTTACATGCTCTCAACTCAGCTTGGTTGCGGTTTTCTCAGGGATGGGAAAATTTAAGTTTAATCTGTGACCCTCTGAGAGAGGGGGGAAAGTTACTGGTCCAATTGAATTTTTGGTGATTTCAGACCAGCAGACCACAAAGGATTTCGAAAGCAAGTTGATTTTTCAAATGCTGAAGCTTTTCCTTGTAAAAGAGAATTTGATTGATATGCTGTTTAATTTTTGGATTATTTTCCCTGTGTGAAATTTTATTATTATTATGTCTGCACAAAAAACAATTTTATGTCTTAAAATATTTACCCTTTCATTTAAAACAGGTGGAGAAATTAACCTGATGCTTGGAGCTGCTAATACTTGGATACTAAGCTTCAAGAATTCTTTATATTTGATGATCTCGTCATATTTATGATCCTCATTTGGGGAAGAAAGAGGCTATTTTTTAAATGAATGGTCAGACAGTACTGCACCCTCCTAAAACTGTCGGAGAGAAACTCTCTATGTAAAATGGCATTATATTTACAGTAAATATTAGTCTGACATACTATATATATGTATAGACATATAATTTAATGATTGTATAATTTTTATTTTCAATAAATGGAGCGGCATACCGCAAACCAACTTAATTGTGTTGTTATTTTATTGTCTGTAACCATTTCTTTTTTCAGCTATTGCAAGGCTGCTGTTGGTGAATATTTTCCTTTTCTACTACTATTATTTAAAAAAATATTAAAAAATCTTCATCATAGATTATCGTTTAGGAATACTGAAAAAATACATATATAATCAATAATAATTTATCACTTTTGGCGACAATGCTGTCATTAAATTAACCATGTAAATTAAGTATTTAATATACTATGAAAACACATTGTGTATTAAAAAATATAAAAAAGCTTTAAAATTCATTTAAAGTAATATTTTTGTGTTAGCTGATATTAGAGGTTAAATGAAGGATTCTGCTACTTATAGCTGTGTTTTTTTATGCTGATTATTTCAGTGTTTACGCATATGCGGTAAACTCTATGTAAGATGGAAATCTGTCTAACTCTGAAAGATTTTCATGTCCCCGCGAATACACAGACATAAAGTACAATTTGTCTAAGGCGGAATATTGTCGACTACGGAAAATTGCCTCGATTCCACTTTAGACAGACTGTACTTTGATTATGTATCCGTTATGCTTGTGTTTTATTTAATTATTGAAAAATGTTATATTCATTATTGAGTGTTAAACAGAAACGAATGCTGAACTTTTTGCTGTTTTATATTTAAATGAGTTAATTTTGCATAATTGAGCTGTGTGCAATATAAATTTTTAAAAGAACCGTGCTTGAAAATTAATTTAAAAACCATGAAAAATCAGTAAATTGAAATGCAGATTTAATTTAATTGCGTTTGAAATTACAATTTTCCCCCTTTTAACGACATAAAAATGAAAATTATGTGATAATTCAATTTGAGGAAAAGGGGAAATGGATTGCTTAGATTATTGTTACTGTCGATATGTGTCAGCAGTAGTAGAAAAATCAAATTTTTATTTAATACTAATTTAAAAATAAATGCATTAGGAATAATTTTTCATAATTGGGATTTTGGACAGAACATGTCAGTTTTATTGTTCAAAAATAGTACTATCAAAATGTATATAACTTTTAAAATAGTGATTGGTGAAATTTTCATATGTGTAACAATTGTACTTTTATATTAATGATATGAGGAAATGTCTAAAAATATTTTTTGCTAATTGAAATATTTTATTTTTTGTTTTGTGAAAAGAAGGTAAAAATTTGAAAACACTATAATATCAAAATTTCAGCATCTGTAGATTCACAACAATATAAAAACAAAAAAATCTACAGATCATAAAAGTAGCAGCTAAGTGCATTATGGAATCAAACTTTTTTCAAACCTGTGCAAAAATTAATATTGTTTAAAGAAATCCATTTAGCATTGTTTAAAGTAATGTTTATTAAAAATATTTTTTATTTCCTGGATTTTAAATTAAAAATATAATAAAACAGGATATGTATTTAAATCTAAGAAAATTGTTTAAAAAAAAATCTTCATTATGAATGGTTTGTGAATAAGCAAACAACACTAAATGGATTATAAATGTAACTGAGTGCAGAGAAATGTTCCAAAATGTACAAGGACAGAATAGTAATATTCACGGAAGAGAGAGAGAGAGAAAAAAAAAAAGCTATTATTTTGTGAAATTAGATCAAACTGGTTTACATTTGTTTTTTAAATATATTTCAAAGCCAATAGAATCAATAATTAAAACTTTAATAATTTTCAGTTTAATGAAAACAAAAAAATTATGCTTTCGTACTGCAACATAATTTCGCATAATCTGAAATTTTGTTCATTATTACACCATAAAATGATAAATTGAAAACCAAAGTCCTGGTTAATCATTTCACTCCAAAGCGAGGGGGAAAAAAAGAAAACTACAATCCGGTGTAACCTTTCCCCATAAAGTTGAGAGAAAAACCTGAATTGCGGTTCAACCTTTTACCAAAAAATTGGAATCGACAAAATCTTGAATCATGGTTTAACCTTTCACAAAAAAGTTTGATTTAAAAAAAATGCTGATTCATGGTTAAACCTTTCACCAGAAAATTTGATTAAAAAAACCCTGATTCATGGTTCAACCTTTCACCAGAAAATCGGATTAAAAAAACACTTGATTCATGGTTCAACCTTTCACCAGAAAATTGGATTTTAAAAAATCCTAAATTATGGTTCAACCTTTCACCAGAAAATTGGATTTATAAAAAACCTGAATCATGGTTAAACATTTCACCAAGATAATGGTATTTGTGAAAGCGCCAATAAATTGGTGAAACATATCACCAATATCTCGGTTGCAGCTAAATTTCAGCTACTTTTAACCATTTTCTTGGTGAAACATCCAACTTCATTTTTAACAGTGTATTGTCTTCAGAAACACATATGTATACGCTTTTTGTTTTTTGTTTAATAATTCTAGCTTATTAATAAGTCGGTTAAAAATCGATTACAAAATAACATCTTTACATACAAAAACCAGGTTGAGCTAAATAAAAGTGCGTAAAATGTCATAAAAACTCACTCAATGAAGGTACAGTTTTCAAACAAATGCTATTCTTTTGAATAGCATTGAAGTACATTTTTCTCCCTTTTCGATGATGTAAAAATTGTAAGAAAAACTTTACTATTTTTTTTTTCTTACAGTATTTGTATTATATTTGAGATTTCACACTTCTATACTAATAAAAGAAACTTTAGCTCTGTGTGAGTTTAGGCGATGGCTAGCGAAATGTAGCGCATCAAGATGTCTGAAAATTTGGGTGAAGGTATTCCAAAGCAAGTTCTAATACACCTGAGACTCAGATTTTTAATTTTTTGATAATTAACAGAGATATTAATTAAAAAGCCTCAAACCGCCTAATTATAAAAGCATTTTCTTCACAAAACCGCGAATTGAATAGATTTAGACACTTCGGGCGAGGCTCGCACGACGGTCCAATCAAAACATTCTGTACATGGGGAACTTGGAATCTCCAATAGGGGCTAGAAGCTTTTCACAGTGACAAGAAAAATAAGGAAACTTTCACTAATTGGCTAAAATTAAGAAAACTAATCAAGATATCCATTTGAAATTTTCAGAGAAATGTAGAATTTTGTTCTGTGGTAAGAGTCACTCGATAAGATTAAACAGTTTGTCCACAAGTCTTCCTTTATTTACATTTAAAGTACGTTTTCCTACATATAAACTTCACTTACCACCATTTACCTACATTCTTTTCTTGGGTTCTATATGCCCGATTTCAACAGGAATTGATTCATTCTCCTGTTTCAAGATTCTGTATTTCATGGATTAATACAGATGGCATATTGATAGGTCCTTCCTTGCCAAATTGGATATGAATACTACATATCCCTTTTGAGTTGCAAGTTGTCAAAATTGCTGACTTTTGGAAATTTACCACATTTAAATGGTTAGAATTGAGGAGGGTAACTGTTAATTTATAAGAGACACAGAGTATGCAGAGAAGCTTAACATATTAAATTTTAATAACACAAACAGTGTTGAATTCAGGGGGTGGCCCGTGGAGGGGACTTCCCCACACCCCGAAAGGTTTTAGATTTTATGTTTTCAATGGTCAAAAAGTGCAATTTCCTCCCCCTCAGAGCCACAGAAATCCCTCCCGGAGACAAGTGTCTGAATTCACATCTGAACACAAACATGAAGAAAAAATATTTACACAGCTGGAATGTGTTTTATTACTGACAACTTTCTGATTCAACAGCAGACTCTTGCTTACAGAGCAGTCAACCTCAACAGTATCATCTCTATACGTATGCACGCAATTAATATATGCGATAAGGGGAAAATGAACTTTCTATTCATACATTTTTTTTTTCTGGACATGTTCAGAGGTAGTAATAACATATATATATATATATATAAATGCATACTATTATCTCTTTCCCTTCATGAGATATAATTTTTAAAAACTGGCCTTTAGACTAATATTTTAGAATATTTAAAAGTAGCAACCCCCCCCCCCCCAAAAAAAAAATAAAATAAAATAAAATTAAAAAAAAATAAAAAAAAAAAATAAAAAAAAATAAAATAAAATAAAATAAAATAAATAAAAAATAAAATAAAATAAAATAAAATAAAAAATAAAATAAATAAAATAACTAAATAAATTCAGATAAATCGAATGACACTCATGATCTAATAGAACAAAGTGTGCAGAATTCATATCTTTTTTTAACCTGTTTATCGCTACTAGTTTAGAAAATATACAACATTTTATAAACCTTTGACAGGGTTCGTACACATTTTTAAAAATAAAATCAAGGAAAAAAAAAATGTAAGGTCCTACAAATTAAATAAACTAATAAATTATAATATGCGTTTTTTAATGAACAGTTTCTTTATTGTAAATACAAGTTTTAAACATTCAAATGACCAGGAAGGGGGGAATTTCAGCGTGTGGCACTAGAAATTTAGAAAATTTTAAAATAACAAGTAAAGCAGAAGAAAAGACTAGTCGGATGTGCCAATCTCAAAACTTTCTTCGATTTCATACATGTTAATACTTCAAAATTCGCTTATTAGAGTGCCAAAATTAAATGACAATCTATGCCCATCATGAGGATTCTAAAGATATGAAATTCCGTCCATAGTCTTGAGATATTACTATCCCTGAAATCGTGTAAATCCTGCAAAATGCAGCATGGCAGTTGGGTGATTTACACCAAATACCTAATCCACAACAACTTATCTCAAAGTCTAGCTGAATCTGAAGTTTGATGGAAATCCGTGCAATACTTTTTCAGATTTATTTCTTTCTATTGCGAAAATCTTGAAAAATCCTGCATAGCAGCGACACTTGTTGGGCAATTTACACCAAAACATAATCAGCACCAATATTTATCAAGGTATACCTGAATCCGAAGTTTGGTGAAAATTCATGCATTAGTTCTTGAGATAGAGCTAGTGTGGAAATCGTAAAAAAGGCAGCATAGCAGCGCCACCTGTCGGTTGATTACACCAAAACGTAATCAGTACCAATATTTATCAAGATATACTTAAATCTGAAGTTCGATGAAAATTCTGCATTAGTTCTTGAGATAGAGCTATTGCGGGAATTAAAAAAAAAAAAAAAAAAGAAAATATTCTTTAAGTGTGTGTGTGGAGGGGGGGGGGGGAGAGCTGGAACAAAGGGGAAATGCCAATTTCGGGTGGTAAGAGAAATCGTCATGATCGATTATTTATTGTGACAATAAAATGACAAATAGAGCAGATTTTTTTTTTAATTAAACAGTTTTAAAGAGTTTTTAAACTTTGAGCACTGTGTGTGGGGGGGAGGGGGCTGGGGGAGAGACAAAAACTGGGGAGCAAAATTTTGAGAGGGTGAAATTTTAATGGAATGAATTGTCAATGAAATTTAAGGCTGATTATTCATTCACTTAAAGTAACAAATAGAGTAGAAAAAGTTTACAAAAATCAAGATTTTAAACTTTGATATTGTGGAGGAATGAGCAAAAAGAGGAAGTGAAATTTGGGAAGAAGGAAAGGCAAGGGTGGATTAAGATGTATTTTTAAATCAGAAATTCAAAGAACTGCAGATTTTCACTCCTGATTAAGAAATAATGCAAGAATAAAATTAAGCACTTTTAAGAACTTTTTGCAGATTTTGCATGAAAATAAGTACTTTTAAGCACTAAAAATTCTATTTGAAAATTGTAAGGACTTTCAAGGACCGCACGAAACTTGTTTGAACAACTCTAATCAAAAAGATTTAACCTCTTCGCTACTGAGTATTAAAATAATATTATTGATTACAATAGACTCCCTCAAATCCGCAAACGCCTAAAATCCGCACATCATCGCAGATGTAAACAATGAAACTTTCTGTTTAGATGTAGGGAAAAAATTAGAGAATTTTTTAGCTTTACATCATTCCGTATGTATTTTAATATGTAATTCTCTATAATATGACTGAACTCATGTTTTTTCATGAAGGAGACATAAATGTATTTCTGAAAAAAAAAAAATCAAGATATTACTGATATCACTAGTAATCACAATCTTTTTACCAAATGTATTTATGTATTGATCAAGCTTTTTGGGTTATGAAGACTAAATCTTAAATAAAACTTCCTTACTTTATGATTTTGATGTAAATCAATAAGGTACCTTTATGAGGATGTATCTCATTTTTATTATGCATATTTAATTATAAATTATTAATTATTTACTTGACCTTTACTTTTAATAATTTGATAATTTTAGTTTATTATTTATTTATTTCAATATTTTACTATATTGCAAGCATTGGTCATAATTTCTGTTGCATTATTACATTCAAATTACTGTTTAAAAAATGTAAACAAAGGAATGACCAGAAATCGGCAAAATTCTAAAATCCGCACAACCTCTGGTCCCAAGCTATGCGGATTTGAGGGAGTCTACTGTATTACTTTTTTCTTCTCCAATTTGACTTTAGAGTAAGAGCTTTAATCTAGTTGTATTATTTCAGATCTTAGACATCGAAGCGTGTCATTCTGAGATCAAAATTGCAATGGACACGGACAGTATTCATGTGATTTCACAGTGGGAATCACGTGGTTTAAAATTAATGGTTATCGCGTTTATCTGAGTCGTTTGATGCAACATAAATGCAGGTAAATGCATGCGTAAAATACTGAAGATTTATTTTGTACAAATCATTTTCAATAAATATTTATATATATATTACATAAAGAATAAGTAGATTAAATCGAACAATCCTGCCGTGCTTTTTACTACATCCTGCTGGATTATTACTATATACTAATCAGGCATTGGTGAGATGGTATAACATTCATACCACTTAGTTCAAACATCGCTATTAGAGGTATCAATATGGTGGAATATTAGCAGCTGCGGGCAGGTAGAATACTTTCAGTTGACTGATTTAATCATCTCTTATGGACTGTTTATAGTGATGAGATTGGCTCAGTTCAATCGTAACACCAGCTATTCATGATGCAGTCAAGCGCAGATGAGGCCGCATGAATAGTCCGTCATGGATTAAGAAATCCGGTAGTTTTTCCAATAAAGCAGAGGCGAAATTCATTTGAAACTGTTTATTTAACCACACATATAAACGTAAACAACTCCCACAGTGGGAGACTTTATCAGAGCCTTCAGGCTAGAGCACGAATTAATATTTCATGCGAGAAAGATGTTAGTGACTGTTTACATATTCTACGTGACTTAAAGGCTAGAGCACGAATTAATATTTCATGCGAGAAAGATGTTAGTGACTGTTTACATATTCTACGTGACTTAAGACACCAGGTAACAGATTAGATAAACAATCTAACAGCACAAAAATCTTGTATCTGAGCCCATGCTGGAGTGTTTGGTTAGAATACGCTGAGGAATACCGATTGAAATGTAAACTTCAGACGAACTAAACAAGTTCATAAACGAGACACGAAAGAAAATGCAACTCGTCACTCAACCAATGGAGAGCAAGCGAGGGGTATAATAGAAACGAGTCCCGGATCGGCTTACGGAGGGATTTCAATGAAATACGGCTGACGCTAGACAGGTTGGCGGGAAGTTAATCTATACTAATAAAATAACAAATCGCCCTGTGTGTGTGTGTGTTTGACTGTGTGCGATGGCTAGCGAAAACTACTGCACGTAGAAGTCTGAAAATTTAAATGTGAATAGTCCAAGACAGGTCCTGATGCACCTGAGGCTCAGATTTTTCATTATTTAAGGGCCAGGGCCCCTGGGTCCCTTTAAATTTTTATGCACTAATTTGTTAATAACTTGTCTCCTTTTCATCAAATCTTCGTTTTGGGGACCTATCTCCATTTAGTGATTATCGCCATTCTACTTTTCAGTTAAGACCCTGGCCCCTTGGGGCCCGATACAGGGCCCCTTGAAGTTTTGTGCAAATACATTGTTAATAAATTGCTCCCTTTTAATCCGTCCTTCATTTCTGGTATCCCTTTTCCATTTAGTTTTTCTCACGTTTCTACATTCCAGTTAAGACCTTGGTCCCCTCTGGGGTGCGTAGGGCCGGTCCAGGGCCCCTTGTGCTTTTTATGCGCCAATCATTTTTAATCCCCTATTTTTCTCATCTTCTCAGTGCATAATTTTGAAGTTGAGTCTTAGACTCTTCTTCCCAGACCAATACCTTCATATTTTTATTGGGGCCCTACGTCCCTTTTTTAAACAGTTACCACTTTTATGTGCATTTCTTTAAAATATTATTTTAACGAATTATTCATATTATTCCCTGTGCTTAATTTTGACTAATTGAAGATCTAAAGCGCTAAGTACTAATACATTTTAACATGTTTTCATGTTAGGGTCTTGTTTTTAACTACATTTGGCCAATTTTGGGCCCCTATTATAGCTCCCTTAAAAATGCTCCGATTCAGAAGCTTTTTTTTCCTAAGAACTTCTCAGGTCTCCAGCTATTACATGAGCGACAAAGAAAATTTCTCAGGCTTTAGCTACCACCAATTTGGAATATTAATCACCTTCTTGGGCGCCCCTTGGTGCAGCTTCTTTAAAAATGATCCGAATTGCTTGCAATTTTCTTTAAAATAGTTGCAGTGTCCTCCGATTAGTTTAAAAGCTTATAAAATATCTTTATGCCCAACTACTTGACATTTATGTCCCTGGGCCCTTCGGGCCCGATACAGGGGCCCTTGCAGTTTTTGCACCATAAATTGTTAATAAATTGGCCCTTCTTAATCCGATCTTCAATTTTGGAATCCTTTTTTCCATTTGGTTATTCTCACGTTTCTACATTCCAATTAAGATCCTGGGGCCCCATATGGTCCGGTTCAGGTCCATTGAATTTTTTGTGCGCCATGCATTTTTCACTCCCTAATTTTCCCTCCCCCTCAGTGCATAATTTTTAAGTTGAGTCCTGGAATTTTTTTTCCAGGACCAACACCCTCATATTTTTATTGGGGCCCTAGGGCCTTTTTTGAAGCATTTACTCAATTTTTGTGTATTTCTTTAAAATATTATTCTAACAAAAAATTCACACTCTGTGCTTAGTTTTGGCTAATTATAGATCTAAATCGTTAAGTACTAAGACATTTTAATATGATTCCATGTTAGGGCCCTGTTTTTAACTATCAATTAGACCCTGTTGGGCCTCATACTATAGCTCCCTTAAAAATGGTCCGATTCAGAAGCTTTTTTTCTAACAACTTCTTAGGTCCGCCAGCTACTATATAAACGACAAAAAAAAAAAAAAAAAAAAAAAAAAAACAAAAAAAAAAAAAAAAAAAACAGACTTCAGCTACAACCAATTTTGAATATTAATCGCCTTTTTGGGACCCTTGGTGCAGCTTCTTTAAAAATGATCGGAATTGCTTGCAATTTTCTTTAACACATTTCTAGCATCCTCTGACTACTTTAAAAACTACTAAGAAATCACTTTGTACGCAACTACATGCAACTTAAGTCCCTAGCCCCTTGGGGCCCGGTACAGGGCCCCTTAAAAATTTTGTACCATAAATTATTAATAAATTGCCTCCTCTTAATCCGATCTTCATTTTAGGAATCCCTTTTGGGGGCCCTTGAACTTTTTGTGCGGCATGCATTTTCCACCGCCTAATTTTCTTGCATTATCCGTGCAAAATTTTAAAATTGAGTCTTGCACTCTTCTCCCTGGACCAACATCTTCTTATTTTTCTGGAGCCTAGGGCCCTGTTTTAAGCATTTCCCCCTACTTTTTACGCATTTGTTTAAAATTTTATTCTAATGATTAATTCATACCGTATGCTTAATTTTGACTAATTAAATATCTAAAGTGCTAGAACTTGGACCTTTTAACAAGTTTTCATGTTAGGGCCCTGCTCTTTACTATCATTCGGCCCTCTTTGGGCACTTTGTTATAGGTCCCTTTAAAAAGGTCCGATTCACCAGTTTTTTTTTTTTTTTTAACAACTCCTTAAGTCCTCCTGCTACTACATGAATGACGAAAAATATTCTCAGATTTCAGCTACCACCAATTTTGAATATTAATCTCCTTCTTGGGCCCTTTGTTGCAGCTTCTTTAAAAACTATCCAATTCTATTACATTTTTCTTTAACATAGTTTCAGCGTCCTCCAACTACTTTAAAACTACTAAAAAATTTTCTTCTAACCAACTATATTCCAGTTAAGATGCTGGCCCCAGGGCCAGGTCTTTTTTTATACCTCAGCTACCACTTTTTACGAACATTAATCCCCTCTTTCAGCATCAACTTATGTTTACTCATTACAGTTGTAAATTAAAAATCGCATTAATTTAAAGGTAACTTTAGATAATGGATTTCATCAGTTTATTAAATATCATGTTAATGTTAAAAGTAATTCACGAAATTTACAAGGGGAAATGTCATCTTCCATCGCTTGGGGGCACATTCTTTTCTCGGATTCTAAAGACCTAATTTCAACGGGATTATTTCATTCAACATGGATTACAATTCTGCTACTTTCTGTACTATGAAATTTTATCTTAGACTTCAGTTACCTACATTTTCTAACATTAATGATGCATTCTTTTTTCGGATTTTATGAGCTTGATTACTACGAGCTTTGGTTAAGGGTGTATTCGAAAAAATATTTTTTCACCCTCAACAACTCGAAATTTTCCGATACATTTTCAGACTCATTTTTAAAAGTAAAAACATGAAACTTGCTGGGGTGATTTCTGAAGACATGTTTAACATGCCGTGTGATTTCATTTTCAGCTCAATTAATTAGAATTTGATTTTTAAGCAATTATTTTCTCAGTATGACCATTTTTTTCATTCCCAGATCGCCCGCTTCGGAAAAATCAGTTCAAAACGCCAACTTTGACAGCGTTTTTTACAGTATTTTCTGCATTTATCAAAAAATTATTAAGCACGGCACATTATGTAGTTTCTAAATAAGAGAATTTCCCAGTTTGATGCGTTTGAGAGCAAAAATGAATTTTAAAATGAATCAGAAAATAAGCAGTTTGGATCGGAATACACCCTTAACTTGGTTTTCAATTGCCATCGGCACGTGCGGAGCTCTTCCGGTACCTGACTTAGGTAGTGTGGACCCAGATTACAGGTTCGTTTGGAACAGAGTTGGGCAGTATCGAAAATACATGTATTTGAAATACATTTTCAAAATACATTTGTAATTTGTATTTTGTATTTTAAACCTTTAAAACAAATGTATTTTGGTAATGTATTTTGAAAGGCTTTTTCAAAGTATTTTGTATTTTCAAAATACTCAAAATACATTCCTCCCGATTTCCAGCTGTCGTGTCTAAACCGCAGATCCAAGGTTTGCAGCAGGGAAACACTTGCCTGTCTGTTTTGAATAATTTTCGAATTTGTTTTTGGAAGTTTATATGTACACACTGTTTAATATTTGGTACGTTGTGTACGATAAGCAAATTAATGAATCGGATGTTTGCTTCTGCTGAATTATTTTTGCTGATTAGTCACAAAAATAGTTTTTATAATTCATAACATTCAATGAGAATTACAAAAAATTGTTTTATATGCACTAGGCAAATGTTGCCTATTTAAAATACAGTAAACTCTCTGTAAGGCGGACTCTGTTTAAGACGGAAATCTGTCTAACTCGGAAAGATTTTGAAGTCCCTGCGAATCCATAGACATAGAGTAAAATTTGTCTAAGGCGGAATAGTGTCTACTGCGGAAAATTTCCTCGGTCCCGATCGATTCCACCTTAGACAGAGTTTACTGTACATTAGAAGTGTAAGGCTGTCATATATCGCATAGGCTCCTGGAAATAACTGCTAAATCTTACTTAATGTTCTGTTAATGATAATAATAAAAAAAAAATAAGAGAAAATACCAGCAATATAAAACAAGATGTTCGATCATAGATTAAAATTTTGAATGATAAAAAAAAAAAAAAAAAACAAAAAAAAAAAAACTTCAAAACCTATTGAAAGGTAAGGTCTTATACCATCACATATCGATTTTAAGATTATTTTTCCTAGTTTCTTAGTATTCATTCAATCGAGGTTCTAATATGATTTACCATACCTTTGATATACATTTAATTGGGATTGAACTTGAATATAAAAGTAGTTCAATTTATTTATAAAGTATGCAAATGTTCATTAAACTGTATTGTGTATTTATACAGAATACATTAGATATTAGATGTTTAAATGCGGATTTGGCGTTATTATAGTTAAGCATTTACACGATGACTTTGCATTCCAAACATTTTGATATTTCATTTTTTATTTGACACGTGCGAAGCTAACCCTGGCTTCCTGGTTTACAGAACATACTGCTTGGTGAACAAAACATGGATGAAAATCATTTAAATTAAAAACTAATACATTTTTTATGTTTATTTTTTTTCTCTAACAACACAAAAACCAATTTTATATGAAAAATGTAAATTATGCATTTAAACAAAGTTAAATCTATTAAAAACAGTACTTTCGCATTAGCTACATGTCAAAGATTAATAGCCAAAGAAATAGTCAAAGAATTCCCTAATTATAACAGCTTTTTTTATTCTACTTATTGGAGTGGTAGTTCGATTATAAGTGGGTTATATTTGTATTTATTTATTTATTTTTGATGAACTTTTAATATCGTTATCAAATATTATCGAGGAACAAATGATAAACCTATTTGCACCATTTTAATTGCACACAGGTAAATTTGCGGGCTGAATGCGATATAGTTTTTTTTTTTTTTTTAATAATGCTCAATTTTTTTAAAAAAACATAACAAATCCATAAATTAAGATAGTTTTGAAACAAATTGCATTTGAAAGTACATTTTTTCTCTATTCGATGGTGTAAAACTTGAAATTGTGCGATGATTAGACATTAATACATTTGCTAAAAAGAGAAAATTATTACTCAGATCGTTGCCACCGTCAATAGGACATCAGCGTTACTCATGGGAATGTTTTTGTTTTATAATACAGACCAGCGATCTCAGTAAGATTATAAAGATGCCCGATATGCTGCGCAGTGTACAGTACATGGACGAAAATCGTTTTTTAATTGAAAACTAATAAATATTTTAAATTTAGTATATTTTCTTGGATTTCCAACCAACTGTACCGAAAAAGGATTTATGGGACTTTTTTATTAGCCACATACCAGATTGGCAATTTCGTTATGGAATATTGCACATAAACAAACAAATGCTGAATTGCTTCGTCATTTTAAGTGCGAACGTTAATCTTCCGTAATTACGTTGCACGAATATATGCGAGATGGGTTTAAAAAAATTCAAGCTAAAAATTATTATAAAAATCCTTAAAAGCAGGGTAAATTGCGATACAATTTTTAAAGAAATCGCATTCAAAAGTACTTTTTTTCTATTCCACTAGTTGTGACTATTGATATGAAATTAGAGTTATTCACGACATCTTTTTCGCTTTATAATATAGATTCACGGACATCTTTTTTCTTTACTAGGGGGCTCGGCCCCCTACGAGCTACGCTCGCCAACCCCCGTCCAGGCATCGCAGACTCTAAATGCACGCTAATTTGATCGGCTTTAAAAAGATTTCGAAAGATTGAATTATAATTTAAGAAACAATGGCGATCTCCCTATAAACGGATTTCTATTCATTTCTCTATGATTGAGGAATTTTAACGCCAAACCCGCTGCGGTACTACTTGATTATCCCGTCGACCAATTTCGCCAAATTATATAAATCGCCAAACCACTCACCAAATTATACAAATTGACATAATTTTTATTTTAAATAACGAAAGAATAAATAAATTAGTACAATATTAATAAAAATACAAATAAAACGTCGAAATAAAAATAACTTGATTACGTAGACACGTGTAACAACATTTCAAAATAAGCTAATATAAAAGGAATTAAATAAACAGTCTTTGTCTCCTGGTATTTTTTAACAAAGCGAAAAGAAAGTTCTTTTAAATGAGACATTTTAAATTAATCGTTTTTAATCTGACGTAATTTTGACCAAGCTATTCTTTCTCTTTTAAATATTCACGTGAAAATACTTTTGTTAGAAATGAAATATTATTTGCTCTTTCCTAACAAAAATAGTTGAAAAGATCCTCTCAAAATATCGAATAAATGTCTAGCGCAATTTCTAAATTTAAACTGTTTTGCAATATTTTGTGTTCATTTTATGTAATAACTGTAATGTGACGTAAATATGACGTAATTTCTCCTATTTAAGACTTCTAACGCCTGTTAATGAATTTATTATTTTACAATATCCTTTCTCTGTTAAAATTCACGTGTAATTATAGATGAAGTAATTTTCAATAAGTTCCTGCTTTTTATACGTAATTGTGTCATTCTAATTTGAAAGTTTTTTTTCTGTTTATAATAGTCACGTGTAAATAAATTTTTAATTTGAAGCAAACATTATTGTTTGCGCTATTTATAAAGTTGGCAACAGGTTAAATTAGTACAATTTTCTAAAATAAGTAAAAAATATCTGTCGAAATGCTGAAAATTTGAATTTAAAATAGAAATAAAAGCTCAAAAGATGAGTAAAATTTAAAAACTAAATGCAATCTGCACACCGGGAAATTATAACGTATAAAATGATCTAAAAATGATTAAATACCGATGTATAGTTTTTGCTCCTATAAAACTTTTTTAATGGAACGACTTTGTCCAAATTTAGCCTTAAATATCTTTTTAAATAATTCTTCGATTTGAAAACTGTCTGCATCAGCGTGTTTATCAAACATTTCTCTATAATACCGCCGATTTTCATATTTTTGTATGCAATATTTTTCTTATTATTAACGGAGAAAGATCTCCGGTCACAAAAAACTCAAAACCGGCGGCGGCGGCGGCGGTGACAGCGGTAGTTACTTTTTTTTAGAATAGAGAGATAATATAGATTGTTTGTAAAATAAATAACACACTGAAGATATAAATTAGCTGAGAAAGTTTGTCAGTCCAAAACTATATTCTGATTCTTTTTAGAATTTCAAAGAAAACGAAAATGGAAATTTTAACCATTTAATATAGTATCCCAGTATCCATATGTATATACAAATATGTTATTAATTTAATTAATCACAAGCACATACATCTTACAAAAACATGTCATTATGTATATCTGGGTATATGCTGTGCATGTGTTAGTTTAAAATAAAATCGCAAATATTATTAAAACATTATTTGTATGGTTTTATAACTAATAATAGTCAAAGGCGTTCATTCATTATTAACTGGTGTTGTTATTTACGTATTAAAAGCTTGAAAACCGAGATTAATGTTCATTGTAAGAGAATTTCAAATTGTTTAATATTTGGCTTTTAAATTAATTGAAAATGTATCAAGAAAATGTTTTTTACGATAATAAATGTAAATAATTACGATAATAAATGTAATATAGTTTTATAATATAAATGATGAAGATATTCAATGTGTTATGAATGTTTAAGTAATTTTAATTCAGTGACTTATTCACAGCCAGTTGGGTAGCCCGTTGCGACACCCTCTTACGGGCCTCTCCTTTAAACTGTAAAATTACTCCCCCCCTCCCCCCCCCAAAAAAAAAACTTTTCATCAATAAATTTTTGAAATTTCGAAATGTATTTTGTATTTTAAATGTATTTTGAAAATACATGTATTTTGTATTTGGAAATTTTTAATTTTGTAAAGTATTTTGTAATTTGTATTTTAGGTTCTAAAACCAATGTATTTTTTTTATCGAAAATGGTTTTTTGGTGTATTTTGCCCAACTCTGGCTTGGAAAGAAGTTTGTTGGGAACACACTAGATGCTGCGGAAAGCAATGGATACCTCCAAAATTAGGTTCATTTAAAAGAATTTCAAAAGATATAAAATTGTACAAACTTGAGTTTTGTTTAAGGTTATTATTTACGGACCCCGGGCAGTACCGTACTGGTCTGCTAGTATGGAATAAAATAAAAATAGTAAAATGGCTTTTATAAACATTCGAAAAATAAAAGTATCTGCGCTCAGAATATGTAGTTTTGGTAGCTGATAAAAATTAATGAAGGGATTAAAAGTTTAGATTAAGGTTTTGAATAAGATTATTATTAAGATACGCGTTTTAAGTTTATAGGAATTTAACTAGAAATAAATAATAGAGAGTATTAAGAAATACCGAAATAATGAATATGCCGGTAATTTAGAATAATTTAAATGAATGTTGCAAGTAAATTTTTTATATAACATACATATTAAAATCTATAAGCACAAAAATAATTAAAACTTTTTTACTAAAAGGCGTATACTACATATAAACACTTTTAAAACATTAAATAGAAGTTTAAAAAACCAACAAGTTCGGCAAGAAATTCATTCAAAGCATGTATCGAATGTGCCCAACATATGAATGCATCATCCCCGTATCTTACCGCAAAGTCAGGTTTAGGTCCATCAAATTTAAAAATATCATCTTCTAAAGGTCTTAAAATAAACTCTGACAGGAATCCAGATATTGGAGAGCCCATAGGTGCCAACCTTCTCTGCTTATAAAATACATTGTTGAAGACAAAAACATTATTATTCACCAAGAGGCTAAGTCCTGATAAGTTCTGATATAAATACATATTAATTAAAATTTTTATTTATAAATAAAATGAAAAATATGTATGCAATTGCATTAAGATAGAGAAAAGATTTCATGTATAACCTATATCTGTCCCTGAAAAAGTCTAAAATTCCATAAGAAAATAAAATATAAGCATAAATTTTCTAAACACAATTCTTTTCAATGGCACGGTTATGAATGTTATTTCCAAGCAGACGAATTTTTATAGCCTCAAACCTAAGAGAAGAATATTGTCTATTATGTTCATTAATAAATCAGTTCAGTATCATTAATAAAAAGGGGAAGAACAGAGGTCCACATATGGGGACCTAGGCAGTGAAGAGGTTTTTTGCAAATGGATTTTAGCTTTTCTATATAAGTTTTTACAAATAAATTGGATAGTTTTAAAGATAGTGTGGAAACTTAGCCTTTTCACAGTTTCCACATATAAAAACCATCACAAATGCTACAGAATCACGGCCTGTGGAAACTCCATGTATTCGGGAGGGACACTAGAAAATTCGTCTAATTCTCAGAGTTTGCCGGTAACATAAAAGTAAATAACTTCAGTGCGTTCGATCTTACGAAGATGACACTTTGGAACATAGTACATAAAAGGAGGACCACCTGGTTCCCACTTTGTAACACCGAAATATGCCGGTAAGTGCTTCTTGACATTGCATACTTTGACAGGAGAGTTTCGTGTGCAAAAAGGGGGAAGGGCCCCCGACCAGCCACTAGAAGGTCGGCTGTCAAAAGGATCTTCATGGGCGAACCAATGACAGCGGATGTTGGAAACTAGCATTGTTTTCCGAGAGAGAAATGAAGGATATATACGAGATCTCTGAGGAGATCAGGAGGATTAGATGACTTTTAGAAGAGTTTAGCAGAAGCTAAACGGGAAAAGAGGTTCTTCAACCTGAAGGAGAGAAAAGTTTCTCTCTAGGCTTCTCACGGGATTATCTTTCGGAGGTCGCTTCGAGCAGAGAGGAGACTTGTTTCTCTCAACGGCAACAATAGCCGATCAGCTGAGCTACAGCTGGGAGCATCAGCGGAAAAGCTGAACGCACGGACGACTGTTAGTCCGCACCTTTAACGGACATTTATTTACTTAGAAAGGACCACAGTGTTTCCCAGAGACTCTTGGATATAACTAATCTGGACTCTGATTTGTTATCCGGTCAAGGACTTTTATTAGATATTCCTACCTTACAAAACTTTATTTCATCAAATTAATTTCCTAAATATTTGTTGTGTCAGTGTTGACATTGTATTTAGCCAAGATTTCTTGTTGTTTTTACGAGAATAAAACCTTCAATTTTTCATCTTACTAAAACCTTTGTCATCACGCCTCTGAGGAGATCACGCCACGCTACCGCCCTCATCTGAGGCCCCACAATAAGATAACAGAAATAAAAATAAAGTAAGTACAGTAAAGATTATTGTATTTTGTAATATTAATAAAAGATATTTTAATAAATATAAAATAATGTAATTTAATGGGGAAGATGAAAGGCTTATTTAATAAAGGTGAAATATATATAGGAGAACATTGACAAGACCAGGCATGATGTTTTCACACCTATCAGTTATCACTGAATGTCTGTAGTTATATATTTTAAAATAACCAAAGTTTTAGGATCACTTCATGTATAAAAAGCACAATTATTTTTTAGCAACTTTTTATTCATTTTTATACAGTTAAAAATTTTTATAAACATATTTTTAAACAAAGCAGTAAGAATTTTTTTCTAAACTATTAATTATGTAGATACAAAGCATATGTCCTTATGATTATGGCTTACAAGCTTGAAATGATAAGAGTATGAAACTTCACATTTATGTCTCTTATCTTCATCGTTGCATTCTTTCAATTATTTCCAGAATTTCCCTTCTCTTTTCTGTTATCCTGTTTTGATCAAACCAGTGGGTTACGTTAATCGGGTCTTCAAACATTGTAATGGGTGTCTGAAACAATAATTAATATAACTATATATTAATATATTAATTATATATTATTAATATATTAATTAATATAATATAAACAATATAAGATGCATTTTAAAAAGACAGAATCACACAAAAAATGTGCGGCAATTAATTTTTAATGATTTTGAACAAACAATTAAAATAAATGATACATAATAATTTAGCAAACTATTTAAAATAAAAGTGAATAATAAAGTGAGTAATAAAATACAAGTGAAATAATATTTAAAGTTTTACGACTTATTTTAGCACATAAAACAGCAAAACAGGTTTTTCACCCTTAACAGATCATGAAATCGTATGTTAAAATATGGATAAATTTAAACAGTTGACTCCTTACATAGTAAAAACACAAAATTTTGGCTTGCACCACCAGAAGATACACACTTGAGGCCAACATATTGAATTTTCAAAAATTATTTTCCTAAATTTTAGGGATTTTTAAAATTACAATAAACTCCGAAATTTCTACTTAAATATTTTCCAAATTTATCAAATTTTCAAAAATACTTAAAATTTACAGAGACTTTAAAAAAAAATGTAGTATGCATCATTTGATATCTAATTTCTAACGGCGAGATCTGAATTTTGACAATTATATAAGATAATGAGTAATCCCTTGTTTAAGTTTCCATTAGGCTAATTAGGGAGTTTGTAATTCAGAAACACTTTAGTGTAGATGAATAAAATTTAAATTGCCAATGCCAAATCAGACTATGTAGCTCTCGATTATAACTTTGAATTGTTTTTTATTACACATATACATCGAATCTAGATGATGCAAAGGCCAAAAGAAAAAAAATACATAAAATTTAAAGTCATGTTTATTTTTTAATATTGCAACTTGGAAGAAACTCAACTATTATTCTAAAATATGTATCGTATTTGTTGATATCATTTTACAAAGGTCACATTGAAAATTTTCAGGTATGGCTAATTCGTAAAAGTTAAACTTATCAACGTTTAGGAGTGTTCAAAGTACTTCTCTCCAAGATTAACGCACTTTTGTAGGCGAATTTTCATAGATTAAGAGCCTCAAGCAATTCACTTCTTGGAATAGATGAAAAATATGCTTTTATAGCCTCGTTAATCTCTATGGAATGAAAACATCATCCCCCTCCATATATATATATATTCAATTAAAAACAGCCCAAAATCATACATAGCAAGGTCAAGAGAATAGAGTGAATTTTCTATCACTTTGATCTTTTTCTTGTTCAAGAAATTGGGTTGTAATCCTTGTTGAATGAGGAGATTCATTGTCATAGTATAGCATAAATCACCTAACATTCACCTCTTAAAGAATTTCTGGAAGACACTGATGTACCAATTAGCTGTAACTGTCTTCTATCCCTCTAGCTTTATGGCTCTGATCAATCCTGTACTTCCAATTTCTGAAGAACACAGTAGCATTACTGTATTGTTAAGGCCGTTTAAGTGGAAATACGAAGTCTCCCTGATGTCAATAAAGAAGATTATCCTCCGACCCCTGTGCCCGATGGTTACTATCTCACATCACTAGGGCTGGATATCAGAAATTTAATATCGCATTATATCAATGGGTTAATATTAATATTGGTGATATATAGCGATAACTACCTTAAATTTTGCAAGAATAGAAATATAGCATAGGATCTATTATCCGGTGTCCCGATATCCGGAACGCTCTAAAAACATGAACGCAAAACGATCCGAAACCAAAACTTTGTGAAAGCTTTCATTTCATAAAAATTTACTGTTATTTTCCATATTTTACTGAAAAGTTAACATGCTATTAAATCGATATTTTGAATATTTTAAACTTTTTTCAAACATTTCAAGGTACCGTAATATCCCATTAATCGTGTTTGTATTGCAATGTTTGCAAAACACTGTTCTTTTATTGGGATATATATCAACAGAGCCAAAGTTTAGATATTGTTATTGCGATAGTTAAGAAATATCTATATCTGTTGACATATTGATAAATAATTCAATCCTACACATCACACACAATCTAGTCTAATGATGGGCTAGTGATCGAGATGTTCTACAATCGATTATAAAAATAATTGTTTTTACATGCTTATAAAGCAGTTTTTAGTAAATACATGGGAATTAAAAACATATAGAAATTAAAAAACAACAAACTGAAGGTAGGCTATAATGAAGCTACAATAGTCGAAAAGTCATGTGACGGCATCCCCTAGTTGCAAAAAGTTGAAAAGGTTCGAGTAGGTATAAAAAGGTAAGGAGAATTTAAATATAAAACAAAACAGAATTTTTCGGAAATTAGCAGCAAAATGGCCAAAGAAATAAGATTTAAAAGTACCACTGGTGGCAAAAACAGGAACTAAAACGATGGTAAATAAGATCAATGATTTTTATTGATTTTTCAACTACATTTGAGATCAGTTCTATACTTTCCCCATTATTAGAAAACCCATTACTGGAATACGTTAAATGTACCTCACCGGGGAGGGGCGAGGGAAGTTCATAATGCGCGGGAGGTACATAAAATGAAATAGTAGTCACAGAACATTCCAATGATATATCACATGAGGGCTGTCGGCAAAAGATAGAAAAGTGCCCTCCCATGATTCTAACTACTGCACGCCCCAGAATACGCCCACCCCCCTCTCTTTGAAATTTTCATACATTATAAATTATAGCTCCGATTTGAAAAGAAAATTGAAAAGTACCTCCCCCAGGGGGAAGAAAGTTTCATAAAATGAAAGTGTGGTCCGAGAGTTTTCGGATGATATATCACATGACGGGTCCAAAAAGAGTTTGAAAATCCCCCCCCCCCACACACACACACTGGGTCCACTCTTTCTTCCCGGAATTCACACAGCCCAAACTTTTAAATTTTTATGTTTAATAAATAATATTTACCGGAGGGCTCCATCAGAAAAACTCATCTAAAATGATTTTTATTGTAGAGATAGCTAAGATTTAAAATATTTGTTTGCGCGCTCCCCCTCCCTCGAAATTCAACTCCAGGAGGAGAAAGGTTCATAATATGAAAGAGCGGTCAAAGGGTTTTTCCGATGATATGTCACAGGATGGGTTCGGTAAAAGTTTGAAAATTAATAATACCCCCGTGGATCCACTCTCATGCCCACCGGAATTCACTCACCTCCCTCTTTGAAATTTTTATACTTAGTAAATAATATTTATCGGAGGGCTCCAGGCATGGGATAGCTTGGGAGAGCTAAAATAAGAGAAACATTGAAAATTCGGGGCAAACCGATACTAAATTCAACAGTAAACATTGAAACTAGGACTATACTAGGACTATGTAACATAAACCACTATTCCTCCTATATAACCCACATCGGTTTATAACAAAAAGAGATTCGATAAGCAGATGCACTCCTTTGAGAAATTATGACTTAAACTAGAAATGTGGTAAGTTTGACTCTGAAAGCTTCATTTCTCGCTCTCTCTCTCTCGCATTTTGGCAAATCTCATCTCTATATCTCGCTTCTTGCATCTCGGGGATTTTTCTCGACTTCTAGATTATTTCTCTTGCTCTTTTCAACATTTCATGTGTTGGTCCGAGAAAGAGAAATCAATTTTCTTCGTTCCTCGGTATGTTGTTCTCGATTATTGTCTTTTCACATATCTCACTCAACGTTGGTTGAGAATGGGAAAACAATTTCTCATTCTTGGCCAAGAAGGGCCAAGAAGAGATATGCAAAGGGACGAGATAGAGAAAGAGGTATGACAATGAGCTGTGAAATGAAGCCCTAATTTTCAAAGTTTCTCTTATTTATCCCTACCAATGCTGTCACATACCGAAGCCCTCCGATAAATATAACTTATTAAATACAAATATTTTAAAGAGGGAGGTGTGTGAATTTCGGGGGCGCGAAAGTGGACCATGGGAAGGCAATTTTCAAATTTTTACAGAGCCCCTCCTGTGACATATAATCGGAAAGCCCTTTGACTACTCGTTCATATTATGAAACTTTCTCTGCCCCCACCCCCCCCACCCCCGAGTTGAATTTCGGGGATGAACAAATTTTTAAAACAGTAGCGATTTCTACAATAAATATCATTTCATATATGTTTTTTGATGGAGACTTCCGGCATATTATTTGTTAAATATAAAAATTTTAAAGTGAGGGCTGCGTGAATTCTGGGGCGAAAGAGTGGTCACACACGGAGGGGGGAGGGAGAAGCAGTTTTCAGATCTTTTTTTGGGCCCGTCATGTGATATATCATCGGACAGCCCTCGGACTATGAACCTTTCTTAACCTCTTCCCAATTTGCTCCCACACGGGACACTTTTCGAACTTTTTTGAAATTGTAGCATTTTCATCATTTTAGATCGGATTTTTTTTACAGAGCTCTCTGATAAATATTATTTATAATATATGAAATTCCAAAAAGGGGGGTTGTATCATGGGGGGGGGGGGAGCGATAGTGCCTTCCCCGGTAGAAGCACTTTCCTAAATTTTGTCAACATTCCTCATGTGCTATATCATTGGAAAACCCTGTGACCACTTATTCATGTTAAGCATCTACCGTGCCCCTCCACCCACTTTAACAACCCGGGGGCATTTTTGTAAATTCTGCCGACACCCCACATGTGATATATCCGTGAAAAGGTCTGTGACCACTTATAGACGTCATCCCCCTCTGGTGTCCCCCCCCCAAATTAAATGTTAACGAGGACGTTTTAATTTCAGTTGTTATAATGTCCTCATTTCACTACCAAACTCTTTTACTACTGTAGTAATCAACTAAAAGAGTTGCACCTTCACTGCCCGAATTTTGTTCAGTGCTTAAGATGATACAATAGTGCGATGGTGTTCGCAATACAAGGTGAATAACAATAAATCGTAACCAATTTTGTCTGATTAAAGGTTAGTTTAGAAAAAAACTGAACCAGTGCAGGGGGTGTAGCTTGCTAGTATATATATGAAATAGCTGCAGTTTTCAAATGAATTCATTCGAAAATACACCCTCCCCCCTATTTAATGATGCAAAAATTAAAATTATGTGATGTTTAAAAAAAATTGTATGAGCAATAAAAGTGAAAGCCTTTATACCTGTTTTGTCCACACTATAAATTTCTAAAAATAACTACTGTTTTTGACAGCCATCCAAAAATGAAGAATATAGTAATTTGTAGCCAATCGCCCCCCCCCCCCTTACAATTGATTTTTTAAAAATATATATTGTTTGGGCGACGCCTCATAATTTGAATGTTTCCGGAATTCTTATTGGAGTTGACAGTTACGATTTATTGAGCAGGTTTAAACCAGCTAACACCAGGAAATATTTCAATCATTATAGCAAATAAAAGCGCAGGATAATATGCACTAAAAACAAAATTTTACGAAAGTAGTAGAAAAAGGCTTCTCCGACCCCAGCAGGCGGTGGGCGGTGTGAACAAAGGAGCAACTCCGCCGCCTGCTCCTCCTGCGGAGAATGTGTACTCTTCGAGGAAGGTTCAAAAAAGAATTTTGATCTCTAAAAAGAGGGTGGAGTTTAAAAAATATTTAGATTTTTTTTTTGTGAACTACAGTACTAAGGGTAATCTTGGAGATTGAAAATTTTTTGCGAACTATAGTACGAGGGGTAATTTTGGAGATTGAAAAATTTTTGAGCGTACTATAGTACCAGGTGTAATTTTGGAGAATGAATTTTATTTTTTTTAATGAACTATACGTTGGGGTTAATACATTTTAATGTAGAATTAATTTTTAGAAAATTAATTTTTGTAGAAGGAATTTTATTTTACTTAATTACAAAAGAATTTTTTTTTTTTGGAAATTTAAATTTTTCAGCAAACTATAGCATGCGGTGTAATTTTCTATTGTACAATAAGAATTAAATTTAAAATATTTAATTTTGGAACTGAAGAAAATTTTGAATAGAAATTTTTTCGAAAGATAAAGAATTTCTGCTGTTAGACGATAGGTCGATAAAAAAATTTTAGGAGATTTTAATTAAGTACAAGATTTAATTTGTCCTGCCCTCTAGCGGACTGAAACTGAACCAAATAAAATTTTATTTAAAAGCAGTTAAAATGTGAGATGAGGTTTGAACCCTCGTAAAATGTTAGGAGGGCTTACTCTTCCACCTGCTCCTCCTGGAGCGAGTAAAGGGCTCCTCCGCCTGCTCCCACCTCCTGTTCCTGGTGCGAGTAAAGGGCTCCTCCACCTGCGGAGAGCTTGTTGTTTTAGAGGAGGGCTTAATTAAGGAATTTTTAGGGGCACGGTATAGGTTGAGGTGGAATTTTAAATTATACATGAAGAATTAACTTTGAAATATTTCATTTTAGAATTTAAGAAAAAATTTGACTTGGGATTATTTTAGGATTAAATGTAATAACAAAATGAAAATTTTACCGAATTTAAAAATTTTAGAATTTTTTGTAGTAAATTAAGGTTTTTAAGAACTTACACCCAATCGTAGTTTTTGTTAATTGCTTATTAATTAATAATGTTAATCAACAATGCTTTTTTTTTACTGTTCATTCAATATGAATTGTTCTTACGCATTTCTCATGATGTTTTAAAATAAATAGTTTCGATTTAATATTGATAGTCACGTGATCACCCCAACCTTTTGTTTTCCAGTTGTGTAATAAACCACTGTGATTTCATTTTTAAACTTAGAATTAGATATACTGGAAATAATTATCTGAATTTCCTATAAGGTATGAATACTACAAATAATTTTTAAACTGATTAAATGTTTATGAGATGTTTTTCGAAATTATATAGATATACAGGTTTGTTCAAAGATAGGTTTTCTTTTGACATGTACTAAAGCTTTTAATCAAATGCCTTTTTATTAACTTTTAGATTAATTATTAACTAATTGTGGAGAATAAGTATAGTTTTAATTTATTATTTTCTTTAAGGTGTTTCGCCTAGGCTTCCTCATTGAAAACATGATAGAGGCTACTGCATTTTCAAAATAATATGTTAGTTGAATTAGTTACAATTTGAAAACAATCTAAGTAAATCATACTGTATGCTATTATAAGACCAATTGAAATGCTTTCTTCAGTGATTTTTGAACTAGGATTATTTTTAATAAAATTCAAATCTAAGAAATTTTTGGAGTTCGAAAACAAAATAATTTAGACAAATCCTTTATCTAACATTAAAATATTATTTCGTAACAATATTTCACGCGATTTATTTTACTTAATTATTCAGCCAAAACAATGTATGATATTTTCATATCGCGAAAATTAATATTGCTAATACTATGTTGGAAAATAAATATTAAAGAATAGATTTGAAATAGGAATAATATGCTCTCAGATGAATATTAGATAATGCGTTTCGAACCTGCTATTCCCTAACAAAAATTAAAACATTTAGTATGGGCAGTTTTTGTTATACTCAAGGGAAATTTAACGGAAAAGAATGAATACGTATTTATACCTAGGTTTAGTTGCATATTTTTAATATTAAATCGAAATTTAGAAAATAAACACAGTACCTGTTAATATTCCATAATGTCTTCTCACCTGACCAGCCATGTTAGAAACCGCCCTGCAACTATACTGTTTATTTCATAGCCTGTCCAAACTTTATCTCATCGCTCTTTGTCGGAACATGCTTGCACAGGTACGTTATCTTAAAGATCAAAATCGCCACATTAAGCGGTCCCTTTCAATAGATAAGAGAGATAAGCCGATATTTTTTCGAATAGTAATTAGTAAAGTCTGTCTCAATTACAATATATCTTAATTAAGGGATTCTTATACATTTTTAAATGTAGGATAGAATGGAGTTTTAATACCTAAATTTAGATTAAAAGCAGTTTAATAACAGCGTCAAATATACTATTCTGAAAGTCTACATATTCATTTTTTTTATTGAGATGAAATCACTATTTGGGTTATTACTTTTTAAATAATTTACAATTAGATTGTGCTTTCTGTACATGTTTTATCCAAGAATACTTTTTTCCAAACATACCTAAAATTTATACTAAGTTTCAGAGACAAATATTCTATGCGACTACCTATATCATTTTTAATACACGTGCATACTATTTAATATAGTTACACTATTCGAAATGTATGTAACAACACACATCCCCATTTAATTAGAATTAAATCATAATTCCTATATTTATAATGCTAATAGATGATGAGCTATTTTCTAGGGTGATGTAAGAATAACGTTAAATGCTACACGTATAATATTCTTCTATAAAATATACCTCAGTCATTATTTTCACTGCTTTAGAGTCAATAATAATTAATCGTTTAAACTTATTTCTATCGATATACCTAGAAGTTTTTTTTTTTTTTTTTAAGTAGGAAGTGTTTACTCATTTGATATTACCTTTTAAACTTATATTTTAAATAATCTCATATAGATCGAACTTACTTTCCAACAACATATAGGAAAGGATTTTCAAAGATTATTCAATTATTATTATTATTATTTTTTACTTAAGAGGTTCAGAACGAAAATATAGTCATTTAGGTTTGGTTTGGTTGGTTGGTTTATTTTTTGACGGCCGATTATCTACGCTAGGGATATAGGCCCGAGGGGGAGTGCCCTTCGTGGGGGTCTTTCTAAGGGAACCTAACCCGTATTTAATTTACGCATGGAAATCCATGGCTCGAAGAAAACCACGAAAACTATAGTCATTTAGGAGTAATATATGTACAGGGTCCAACTAACTAGCATAGACTAACTAGCCCGTGGCCTTGTTCCCCCTGATGAGTGGGGGGGGGGGCCTTAATCGCGAGCTCTGTATGTGTAACTCTAAAGAGGATGAAATGTATCCTCTGTGCCTATATTACCTAAAGTCTGAGTAAGTTATTATTCGATGAAAATCCCTCTTCTGCGATTTTTTTTTTTTACTTTAACAAAGGAAACCATCGAGGAAAATTTTATTATTTACACATTTTTTATTGTTATTAGCGAAATGAAACTTTCACATTTGAAAAGCATTTTTTTTTTTTTTTTTTTTTTTTTGTAAATTTTTATTATTGTTAGCGAAACAAATTTTAAACGACTTCAGGGACGACTTTTAAGAGAAAAGTGACCCGAATTATCGATTTCATACAAGAAAAACTTTTTTCAGTTACCTCGGCTAGTTTGAGCACTTTTCAAACTCACATGACCTCACTTCACATCTTAGCCTGAGGTCGATTAAGATTGCAGGGGGTCCCAAGGCCCAACACCTTTTAGCTCCCCCCATAGGCCCAATGACCTGGTTGGCCTGTCTTTCTAAGGGATCTTTCTGAGGGTCTTTCTAAGGGAACCAAACCCGTATTTACGCTTGGAAAACCAAGGTTCGAAAAAAACCACGAAAACTCAGAACGATTAGGCCGACGGGCGTGATTGGGATCGAACGCAGCACCTCCCGTCTACCAGCTTCTTGGGCAGAACCTCTCGGCCACTGGTGGGGCCTAACCACAACGGACTCGGTTGATTAGTCACATGATTTTTATCTTTTAAGTTTTTGGGCTACTTTCTCACACACTTATACATAGACTATATTAATTTTAGGAAAGTATTGTTATTTTTATACGTTTCTTAATTTAGTGGATTTAAACATTGATTTTAACTCAAATAACCTAATTCGACCATTTAGATTTTATAATATACACTAGGTAACATTCGGTAACTTCCCTATACAGTTTGAAACATTGGTCAGATCATGTGACATTAATGTTTTTAGAAACAATAGATAATTAATTTGATTGCAACTTTTAGTCAAAATTTAGTATTAGCCAGCATTTGGAAAATCTTTGTTAACCATGTTATTTATCGCATCAATCTGCCACACGACACTATACATTTCATCCCCCTAATCCCCCAGAAAATTAACTAGATATTTGAAACTCGCCACAGTAGGAAAATTCCAAACCCTATTTAAAATAATGAATCAATAATGAACTATAAAAATTAAACAACACACTTAAAATTAACAAATGAATAGCAAAAAGAATTTCAACTATCACATAAAAATTTCCCTATTGTAAGAAAAAATATTTATTAGTTATTAAAAGTAAATTATTCATTTTATGCCTTCTAGTTTTTGAAAATTATCCCCTCAACATACTAGAGCACCTTATGCACATATGCATACTTATAGTATATATGCATATGTATATATTTGCCATTTAATGGTTTTGAAAAATACACACCGTTATGAAAAATGTTTTGTAAACAGTAAAACGTAACTCAAAAATAAATAAAAAATGTTTGAAAAAAATACATAATAATAAAAAAAGTTTTTAACAAATCACAACTTAATAAAAAAAAAAAATTGCAGAAAGATAAAAAAGTTTTTTAAAAAATACAAACGAAATAAAAAAAAGTTAAAAAAATTTACATGTTAATAAATAAAATTTAAAAAAAAATTACAAGTCAATAAAATTTTTAAAGATAATAAAAAAATTCTAATGGTTATGCTATCAAAATAGTTTTTTAATTGTTTGCAAGTTAATAACATGTATACGATAATATGTATGCGCATTCATATATGTGTATTTATACCAATGCATGTATATTCAGGCATACTATTTGCAAGTAATATCTATGTGTGTGTAAATATACCTGCGTAAAATATTCGTTAGTTAATAAATATATTTTAAAAAATCTACAAGTTAGTTAAACTCTCTTTTAAAATATATGTTATAGACATACCTGCCTAAACTATCGAATAAATACATCCTAATCGAAAGTTAATGAAAAGTTTGGACGAAATTTCATTTTAACAAAAAGTTTTCGAATTATTTACAACTTTAGAAATATGTGTATATCCATGTTTGTGTATGTATGTGTGCTTATGTATGTATACGAAAATTAATCAAAAGATTACAAATATCTACAGGTGAGTCGAAGTGTTTAAAAAAAAATGACATTATATGTTTATACGCATGTGTTTGTAAATTTTGAATGTTTTGACTAACAAGCAATTCATTTACCAACTAATTGTTTATCCTGGTCTACGCACACCCAAACCAACTGCTAACCTTAGCAATCAAATATTTTACATCTGCACATGTGCAGAAATTTAATTGATGCCATAATCGAAAAATCCGTAATATATTATTTGTTGAAGTAGACATTATGTGTGATTTGATAAATTAAGACTTAGAAAACATTGAGCTAGGATGCAAACTTTATACATTCTCCACGATAATTAATTTATATATTATTAGATATCTATAGAAATCAACATAGTGAAAAATTAACCAAATTTTCACATTGATTTTCAATAGAAGTAACTTGTAATATTGCTTTGCTAACTAGGGTTAGTAGTATTTCCACTTAGAGATTTTTTTTTTATGGATTTACTATGATAAACAACTTATCAGACTAATCCTTTACTATTAACAGTTCAACTCACTTTCATCAGCTAAACCTACAAAGCTTACAATTCTACTTTTCAATTAGTTTGCCATATCAAATTATTGTTTTTTAGTTCTTTTAGTATTAAAAAAAAATATAATAATTATATACTCTAGCATAATCATTTTTAGGCATTCAATTTCTAACGTCTAACAGAATCATATTTCACACTTACCTAATATATTAGCTTCCTCAAAACACGTCCATCTCATCGAGCGACTTGGGGTGAAATGCCAGTTTCTTATAAAAAAACCGGATATCACGTGCACGAGGGTTGATCACATGACTACTTCCTGATATAGGATTGGTTGATAGCGATGCTTTTTAAGTGACGTCACTCGACGATAAGAATATCTAGATAAGCAACATTCACGCCATTTTGATCACTGTTTTCGAATGAGTGGTCCTGCTCGCTTGTATGTATTGTCTAAACTTGTCTGATCTTGTCTGTAGCTTCTTTCTTAGCTAGTCTAAAATGTGAGTTTATTCATGAAAATCGTTATAAATGTATATTTTTAATTACTATGGTAGGTTTGATAATTAAAACCACAAATTGTTCATTATAATCGAATCATGTGCATTAATTAAATTTTTATAATAATTTTTATAATAATTGATTATTATTATTTGGCATTTATTATTTTGTAATACATTGTCTTTTTTAGAAATAACTATTTTCTAATGAAAGCGGAAAAGAATATTTTATCATAGGCTTTATATAATATATAACTCAGCTGTGTTTGTATATATCCTATTATTTAAAAACATTTATATGAAATAACATAATAATTAAACAATCATTTTATAATATATACATATAAATAGTATACTTATCTATTGTTTATTTTAATCAGATCATTTCCCTTAATTGATTTTTATAATAATTAAAATAATAATTGATTTTTCTATTTATTATTTTTTAAAACATAGTATCGATTTAAGAAATAATTTTCTTATGAAAGCAAAAATATGTAGATTAATCAATGTGTGTTGTTATAGCATCAAATCGATTTATATGTGTCTATCCGTGTGTGTGCGTATGTGTGTATCTATATTTGCCGCTAAAATCGTGTATAGGTATATATATGTCCGTATCTACGTATGTGTATGTATATGTGGATAAGTGTCTGTTTGTCTAATTTTTTCTAAAAAATTTTAAATTTATAAACACATAGCCTGACAAACAGACACTTATCCACATATACACGCGTACATACAGACAGATACATACCTATACACGATTTTAGAGGCAAATGTAGATACACACACACACACGGATAGACACATATGAAATCGATTTGATGCTATAACAACAGACATTGATTAATCTACCTATTTTCTGCTTTCATAAGAAAATTATTTCTTAAATCGATACTATGTTTTATAAAATAATAAATAGATAAATCAATTATTTTTTGAATTATTTTAAAAATCAATTAACGGAAATGGTATGATTACAATAAACAATAGATAAGTATATATTATAAAATGATTGTTCAGTTATTTTGTTATTTCCTATAAATGTTGTTAAATAATAGGATATATACAAACACAGCTGACTTATATATTATATAAAGCCTATGATGAAATATTTTTTTTCGCTTTTATAAGAAAATTATTTCTTAAATCGATACTATGTATTATAAAATAATAAATAAATAAATTATAAAAATTCAATTAATGCAAATGTTTTGATTACAATAAACAATTGGTGGTTTAAATTATCTAATCAAGTATAGTAATTAAAAATATACATCTCTAACGATTCTCATGATTAAACTCACATGTTAGACTAGCTAAGAAAAAAGCTGCAGACAAAGTCAGACAAGTTTAGACAAGTGAACAGGACCACTCATTCGAAAACAGTGATCAAAATGGCTTGAATGTTGCTTATCTAGATATTCTTATCGTCGAGTGATGTCACTTAGTAGGAATCGCTATCAACCAATCCTATATCAGGAAGTAGACACGTGATCAACCCTCGGCCACGTGATAGCCGGTTTTTGTGATAAGAAACTGGCATTCCACACCAAATCGTTCTATGAGATAGATGTGTTTTGAAGAAGCTGGTATATTAGGTAAGTGTGAAATATGATTCTGTTATATGTTAGAATTTGAATGCCTTAAAATGATTATGCTAGAGTATAAAATTATTTTTTAAATAATAATAAAACTGAAAAAACATAATTTGAAATAATAAACTAACTGAAAAGTAGAATTGTAAGCTTTGTAGGTTTAGCTCATGAAAGTGAGTTGAACTGTTAATAGTAAAAGGTTAGTCAGATAAGTTACTTATCATAGTAAATCCATAAAAGAAATTTTTAAGCGAGAACCCTAGTTAGCAAAGCAATAGTATAAGTTACTTATATTGGAAACTAATGTAAGAATTTAGTTATTAATTTTTCACCATGTTTATTTTTATAGATATCCAATAATAGATAAATCAAGTACCGTTAAAGTTTGCATCTTAGCTCAACGTTTTCTAAGTCTTAATTTTTCAAATCATACATAATAGTCAACTTCAACAAATAATATGTTACGAATTGTTCTATTATGTCGTCAATTACGTTTCAGCGCATGTGCAGATGAAAAATATTTGATTGATAAGGTAAGAAGTTGGTTATAAGCACACATATTCGCGCATACATACACAAACATGGATATACACATATTTTTAAAAAGGTGTAAATAATTTGAAAACGTTTTGTTAATATGAAATTTCGTTCAAACTTTTTCTTAACTTTCGATTAGGATGTATTTATTCGATACTTAAGACAGTTATGTCTAAAATGTAGATTTTAAAAGAGAGTTTGACTAACTTGTAGATTTAAAAAATATATTTTTTAGGAATATTTTACACAGGTATATTTAGTCACATAGATATTACTTGCAAATATTATGCCTGAATATACATACATTGGTATAAATACACATATATGAATGTACATACATATATATTATCGTATACATGTTATTAACTTGCAAACAATTAAAAAACAATTTTGATGACATAACCATTAGAAATTTTTTAAACATTTTTTTAATTTCGTTTGCATTTTTTAAAAAAACTTTTTTATCTTCGTGATATTTTTTTTTTTATCAAGTTGCGATTTGTTAAAAACTTTTTTATTGTTATGTATTTAAAAAAAAACTTTTATTTAGTTGTGATCTCTAAAATTTATTTTTGAGTTAAGTTTTACTGTTTTCAAAATTTTTTTCAAAACGCGTGTATTTATCAAAACCATTAAATGGCAAACATATACATACGCATATGTATTACAAGTATGCATATGCGCATAAGGTGCACTAGTATGTTGAAACAATAATTTTCAAAAACTAGAAGGTATAAAATGAATAATTTACTTTTACTAACTAATAAATATATATTTTTTCTTACAATAGTGAAATTTTTATGTGATAGTTGAAATTCTTTTTTTATTCATTTGTTAATTTTAAGTGAGTTATTTAATTTTTATAGTTCATTATTGATTCATTATTTGAAACAGTATTTTCCTCCTGTGGCGAGTTTCAAATATCCAGTTAATTTTCTGGGGGTTTAGGGGCTGGGTGAAATGTATGGTGTCGAGTGGCAGATTGATATGCGATAAATAACATGGTTAACGAAGATTTTCATAAAAGGAGTTCACTAAATTTTAACTAAAAGTTGCAATCAAATTAATTATCTATTATTTCTAAAAATATTAATGTCAGGTGATCTGACCGATGTTTGAAAATAAATAGTTACCGATTTTTACCTAGTGTATATTAAAAATCTGATTAGGTCCAACTAAGTTATTTGAGTTAAAATGAATGTTTAAATCCACTAAACTAAAAGAAAAGTACATTTTTAATAATGAAAAGAAAAATAAATATAGTCTTTCGAAAAATTAATATAGTCTATGTATAAGTGTGTGAGAAAGTAGCCCAAAAACTTAAAAGATAAAAATCCTGTAACTAATCAACCGCGCCCGTTGTGATTAGTGTATTGGCCCTAAAATCAGGGCCTAATTCCCGCACAGGCCATGGGCAGGACCTATGAATAAAGGGAGGAGGGGGCAAAAAGGTGTTGGGCCTTGGGCTCCCCCTGCAATCTTAATCGGGCTCTGCCTAAAATGTAAAGTCTGGTCATGTGAGTTTTAAACCTGTCGAACCAGGCGAGATGACTGAAAAAAGTTTTTCTTGTATGAAATCGATAATTCGGGTCACTTTCCTCTAAAAATGCGTCCCTTCAGTCGTTTAAAATTTGTTTCGGTAACAATAATAAAAATTTACAAATAATAATGAAATTGCTTTTCAAATGTTAAAGTTTCATTTCGCTAATGATAATAAGAAAATGTAAAAATAAAATTTTCTTCTACGGTTTCCTTTTCTAAAGTGAAAAAAAAATAAAAAAATGATAATAATAAATTGCAGTAGAGATCATTTTTCCATCACTGCCTAATAATAACTTACTCAGACTTTAGGTAATATAGATACCGATGACAGATTCCATCCTCTATTTAGTTACACATACAGAGCCCGTGAATAAGGGCCCCACTCAACAGTGGGCCCAAGGCCGCGGGCTAGTTAGCCTACGTGGTAATCAAACCCTGTACACATATTACTAGTCCTAAATGACTATATTTCCACTCTGAACCTCTTAAGTAAAAAAAAAAAAAAAAGATTGAATAATCTTTGAAAATCCTTTGCTATATGTTGTTGAAAAGTAAATTCGACCTATGTGAGATTATTTAAAATAAAAGTTAAAAGGATAATAAAAAATGAGTAAACACTTCCTATTTAAAAACTTACTTCTGGGTATATCGATAGAAATAAGTTTAAACGATTTTTTATTATTATCTCTAACGCATGAAAATAATTACTGAGGTATATTTTATATAAGAATATTATATATGCAGCATTAAACGTTATTGTTACATCACCCTAGAAAATAGCTTATCATCTATTAGCATTATCAATCCAAACGAAAATGGTGTAAAAATAATTATGATTAAATGGGGATGTATGTTGTAAATTTATGTATTTCGAATAGTGTAACTACATTAAATAGTATGCACATGTATTAAAAATTATATAGGTAGTTTCATAGAATATTTGTCTCTAAAACTTAGTATAAATTTTATATAGATGTGTATGTTCGGAAAAAAAGTATTCTTGAATAAAACATGTACAGAAAGTGCACGTCTAATTGTAAATTATTTTAAAAGTATTATACCTAATAGTAATTTAATCTAAAAAACTGGGTAAAAGGCTAACATTATGTTTAAAAAAATGAATATGTAGATTTTCAGAATAGTACATTTGGCGCTGTTATTAAAATGCTTTTAATTTAAATTAAGTTAATAAAATTTCAATCTAACCCATATGAAAAAAATGTATAAGAATCCCCTACTTAATAGATATTGTAATTAAGACAGACTTTACTAATTGCCATTCGAAAAATATCCGCTTATCTCTCTCATCTATATAAAGGGACCGCTCAATGCGGTGCCTTTGATCGTTGACATAACGTACCTGTGCAAGCATGTTCCGACAGAAAGTAGATAACAGTATAGTTGCAGCGAGATTTCTAACATGAATGGTCAGACGAGGAGACATTATGGAATATTAACAGGTACTGTCATTCCTTTTTATATTTCGATTTAATACACAGCTAAAACTAGGTATTAATATGTATTTATTTTTTTCCATTGAATTTCCCTTGAGTATAATTGAAACTACGTATACTATATGTTTTAATTTTTATTAGGGAATAGCAGGTTCGAAACGCATTGTCTAATATTCATCTGTGAGCAAGTTTATCCTATTTAAATATACTAATATTTATTTTCCAACATAGTATTAGAAATATTAATTTTCGCAATATGAAAATCTCATGCATTGTTTTTGCGAAGTAAAATGAACGACATGAAATGTTTTTACCGAAATAATATTTTAATGTTAGATAAAGGATTTGTCTAAATTGTTTTCGAACTACAAAAATTTCTTAATTTTGAATTTTATTAAAAATAATCCAAGTTTAAAAATCTCTGAAGAAATCATTTCAATTGGTCTCATAATATGATACACTATGATTTACTTAGATTGTTTTCAAATTATAAATGTTTCAATTAACATACAGTCTTGAAAATGCAGTAGCCTATATCATGTTTTCAATGAGGCAGTCTAGGACACACACCTTAAAGAAAAATAATGAATCAAAATTATACTTATTCTCCAAAATTAGTTAATAATTAGTTTAAAAATTAATCAAAAAGGTATTATCCAAAAATAATATAGTCGCAGTCTAAAATTTAATCGCACACAAAATAAATAATATGTCAGAACATCTTTTACAAAAATTGCTTTTGAAGGCAAAATAATATATGCTGCTTAGAAATGAATAGGATATGCATTCTCCAAATAATTAATATACATAGGTAGTCTAAAACTTACTCGTATATGCATTCACTAAATAAATACTGTATACGCATTATTAAAATTTATCATTTATACATTTTCTCTAGAAATAATTTATATGCCTTATAAAAATGAATCGTATATGCTTTTTATAATACAGTTCACACGAAATTTGTGAACAAAAATTCGACTTTTAATTAAAATTTAGTTAAATTTGGCTTTGAATTGTATATAATATATTCTTCGCAGCCCCGAAAAAAAAAAAAAAAAAAACTCGCTCATAGCAATATTGCTATTTAAATTCTAATTGCTAAAGGTGGCGAAATTATTTTTACAAGGTACAATGAAATAGTTTTGCACTGCCAATGAAATGTATACACTTTTAAAATTTGTGTGAATTCTTTTACACTGTCCTGTATATGCAGGAATTATTGCGTAAGACTCATATTATAAAATTTGAAACGTGTCTTTCGCGTTGTTGAAAACTAATAAGAGATTTCATCTACAGCATTCAAAATTTACAAACACAATTTCGTTAAAAGCTTAACAAAAATTTATTCAACTTAATTAAATTCACCAGTATATTATATTCACCAATTTTGAATAATATTCAACAATTATATAATTAAATTCAAGAGTTTAGTCAACAACAACAAAATATATTCGACATTAAAATTTTATTGAGTTCAATTAATATATTTCGCCAACAACATTACAAATTTATTAAATTAAATAAATATATTTCGCCAACGACATTAAAAATTTTTTTGAGTGCAATAAATATATTTTGCCAATAACATTAAAATTTTCACGAATAACAATAAAAAATGAATTCAATATTAAAAATATTATCTAACTGAGTTCATATATTTCGCCATCGACATGAAAAATTTATATAATTAATAAATATATTTCGCCAAAAATTAGATCTCCCGTGACATCATTAGCCAAATTTACTAATTGACTCTTTAACATAATAGAAAAGGGCATATATTTTAATTTTACCGGGTATTCATTTATAAAAGTACAAAGAACCCACTAGGGGGGGGGGTGATTAAAAGCTTTGGTACATGGCAAAAGAAAACGTATCTTTGAACAGCTCTGTAAATGCATAACGATTATGTATTAATGACGATTATGTATTAATAACGATTAATGTATTTCAATAAACATCTCATAAATATTTTATTCAGTTTGAAATATATTCGTACCTTATAGGAAATTCGAATAATTATTTGCTGTATAGCTAATTCTAGATTTAAAAATGAAATCTCAATGGTTTATTACACAAGTAGAAAGAAAAAGGGGGGGGGGGGTGTCGCGTGACTACGAATATCCAATTTTAGTCGAAACTATTTATTTATTTTTAAATTAAAAATTATGAAAGAACAATTCGTATTGAATGAAAAAAAAATTATTAATGAGTAATTAACAATTAAAGTTAGGTGGGGGTGTAATATTAGCAAAATCTAAACTTACTGGAGAAAATTCAAAAGTTTTCAAATTCGGTATAATATTCCATTAGTAAATTTTAAAAAATGGAAAAAAAATCTAATTTTTAGGAGGGGGAGGGGGGAGCAAAGGGCAGCAGAAAGGGGTATGGGGTATGAGGTACCCTTTACTTGCGCCAGGAGCTGGTGGAGGATGAGCAGGTGTAGTAGCCCTTCACTCGTGGCATGAGCATGAGCAGGTGGTGTAGCCCGTTACTCACGCCAGGAGGAGCAGGTGTAGGAGCAAAAGGGGGAGGAATAAGCCGTCCTTACATTTTACGAGGGATCAAACTTCAACTTTTAACTTAAAAAAATATTTCCTTCAGTTGTAGTCCACTAGAGGGCATCACAAAATAAATCTTTCACTTATTTAAAATCCCCTAAAAAATTCTTATCCACCTCTCGTCTAACAGTAAAAATTCTGAACCTTTCGAAAAAATTTCTATTCAAAATTTTCTTAAGTTCAAAAATTAAATATTTCAAATTTAATTCTTCATGTATAATTGATAATTACACCGCATACTATAGTTTGCTGAAAATTTTCAATCTCCAAAATAAATAAATAAATAAATAAAAATTCTTTTGTAATTAAGTAAAATAAAATTCCTTCCCAAAAATTAACTTTCCTAAAATTAATTGTACATTAAAATGTATAATTGGAAATTACACCTCATACAATAGTTCGCTGAAAAAAAAATATTTTGTAATTAAGTAAAAATAAAATTCCTTCTCCAAAAATTAATTTTTTAAAAATTAATTCTTTATTAAAATGTATATTTGAACCTCGTTTTATAGTTCGTTTTAAAAAAATTCAATCTCCAAAATTACCCCTCGAACTATAGTCCGCTAAAAAAAATCCAATCTCCAAAATTACCCCTCGTTCTATAATTCGCTTCAAAATTTCAATCTGCAAAAAAAAAAAAGTTCTAATTTTTTTTTAAACTCCACCCTCTTCTTAGAGATCAAAATTCCTTTCTGACCCCTCCTCTAAGAGCACACATTCTCCGCAGGAGCAGGATGAGGAGGAGCATGTGGTGGAGGAGGAGCAGGAGGAGGATTAGGAGGAGGAGTTGCTCCTCAGCTCATGGCTCCTGCTGGTGTTGGACTGTCCTTTTTCTACTACATACGAAGTTATAAGTTTCCTTTTAAAAAAATTACAGGAGACTTTTGCTGGGTAAAATAAACATTACATATTCTGCCCAGTCAGAATCAATCAATATATTATTTTTTATTCATTTTCATTTGTTTTTAAAACATTCATTTATAAAAACTTTTTTTAAAAATAAATACATACCTGAAAAAAACTTTCTGCAAATTGAAGTATGTACATTCCACAGTCGTACACATTATTTTGTTGGGGACATCTGACGTTGAAAAAACTCAGATCCTTCCAGTTAAGGGCTTTATATTTATACGTTCTCATCCACAGCATTTTGAAGAAGCTGTGAAAAGCAAAAAGCACTGCTAATTTCAAAACAAATTGAAATGACATATGTATGGTAAATTTAGGCTGATTTTAATATAAAGATAGATGGTATTTAAATTTCAAAGGGCCAGGAGAAAAGAAGACCATGCTGTGATTGCTTTTTTAAATGTAAACTAAAGTGCTTTAAAAACAATTAAAAAGTAACTCCATTTCTGTCTAAAGCAGCAATTTTCTTCCCCTCAACGTTGAAAAAAAAAACTCTTCTTAATTGACTTCAAAATTTTTATTTATTATTTCACTTCTTTATGCTACATTATCTTAATAGACAAACATATAAAACGACATGAAAACAAGCTACCTTTTTCCAGGGGTGCAGAAAATGTTTTTACTCCCAACATTCCCTCAACCGATATGAAAATTTCCCCAAAGTTTTACGAAATGTTATAGGTTTCCGTAAATTCTGTATTACCGTAGATATAGAATTTCCCCCCCCCCCAAAAAAAAAAAAAAATTCTCAACTTATACGCAAGTATATAGGGTATATATTATTCAGATATCGATTTTGTGAAGGTCGCCATATGGATCTTTCTATTTGTAGTGAAAATTTTTTCTATATTGGGGAATTATGTAATTAATTGTTAAAATTGAAATCAATCGTATATTTTTCTGCAAAATTTCCCCCATATCCCAGATCGCTGGATTGGACATATTCTGCACCCCTTCCTTTTTTAACACTTTCCAACAAAGTTGAAAAGTGTTTATGACTTCGGTTTGTCTGCCCGTCTGTCCGCGCTCTAACTCTTGTAAATATAATCGGATCGTTCTGAAAATTTTGGATGTTTGTGACCTCTACCATAGCACAATCCCTATTGCAAATGAAGTTTGTAACATGTTTAGTTCATTTACATAGTTAAATTTTTCATTTCATTCACAGTTAAATTTTTCCGTTACATTACGGACAATGGGAAAAAATCATTTCAAATGATTTTTAATGTGTTACACTCTTTCAAATATAGTAAAATTGATATGCATTTAAGAAGTTCACTAAAATGTGCATTCTGTAGAATATGCGATGCAAAGAATAATTATTATTCATTTACAGGGCCACACAAAAGAATTCCGTTACATAATGATATAGGGGGAGGGGTGTATTGTTTGCGGCATATTTGAATTATGTTAAACTATTTCATATATAATGAAATTAATATACGTCAATGAGCTTTAGTATAAGTTATTTCATGTATAATACGAATTGCATAGCATTTACAGGGACACATAAAAGATTTCAGATACTATCTTGTATCCGAATTACTGTATATTAGCAATGATTGCTGGAAATGCTTTTTTAATTGTGATATGCGCTTTTATGTTTCACTATATTTATGCATACTATATGGTGTGCATAAAAGCTATAATTCATATACAGGGCTACAGAAAAGAATTAGCAAGGGTTACTGAGTATGAGCTTAAATTGCTTAAAGCTGGATTTTAAATGAGTTATGCATTTTTACGCTGACCTAAATTTAGTTTGCTAAGAAATGTTTGTAGAATATAGATAAAATTATATACAGGGCTACGCAAAGAATTGGATACATGATGGTCTATGGATACATGACGTCTATGGATGATAATTTCTGGAAATGTGATTTTAGCAATTTTAAGAGTGTTTTAGTTTGAATTAAATTTTAAATAAATAGTGGCGTGTAATAGAGGTACTAGGTAAACTACAGGGCTGTACAAAAGTATTCAAGTATGTTTCTATCTATTAGTATAAATTTCTGAAAGAGAAATTTCAACCTGTTATGCGTTTTCTTGCTAAACTAAATTTTCCCATTATATAGTCTATATATCAACCTACAGATCAAATAAAGGGCTGTTCAAAAGAATTGAAATACATATTTGGCTATGGACGGTAAATGCTGAAATCAGTTTTTTCAATGTTTTATGCGTTTTACTAAATGTTTACTTAGTTATCTTATTTCCCTTATTTTCCTAAATAACGAAGTTTTATTAAAGCATTCAAGAAATTTTAGAAAGTGTTTCATAATCTATGCTTAACGCATAATTTGTCTTTCTTGTTATTGTTTTTATATTGCTAGAGGGTTCTTCCGCCTGCTTTACAATCTTAAAAACATCCTTTAAGCACTGCTTCAAAATCATGTACCAAATCAAAATATGTACCAAATAAATAGTACAAATCACAGAAAAAATAATTATGTTAGCTTCTGCTAATTAAACAGTGCTTAATTGACTCTGGACCTCTGATCCGGCACTTCTTTGTTTCTAGTGAATATTTAAATATTAGCTGGATTTCACCAGAGCTCATAAATGCTGCAATCTGGAGCCCAGCGGTTACAGTACTTCTGAAAAATGAAAGCCTAAATTGTATTTTCCTTTCCTATGCATCTTCAATCCTTTATGTTCCTTTCCATTAAAGCCCTTACATATGTGACATAGCATGTAGTACATGATTCTTCTATTTAGCGTCACAAGTGTAGCCTCAATGGTTTCCGAATGGCGACAAGGAAGATATGCCAGAATGGAGACCGGCTAACTGCGCCTATGCCGACCCTTCTTTGCCTCCCCCTGTATGAACTGCGCTCGGTGTTACCGTGAACGGATATCATTGCCACCCCCGTCTCTTATACTTATGGGCACGAAGTGAGAACTTTTTTTGTTAGAAAGACACTTTTCTGTTGGCGTTAATTCGCTAAATTGGGCGCTTTAACGATAATTTAGGCTATAAATAATGTTTTTTCTTAAATTCACAAAAATTTTATACACATATATTTTATATACGTATACAATAAAAAATTCTGTATATATAAATATAAAATTTTGTATAATTATATATGTATATAATATAAACATGTATATCCGTTAATATAAAATGCACAGATTGAAAAAAAAAAAAGGAAATAAATAAAAGTATGATGATAAAAAAATCCATATATAAATATATATTTACACTAGAAATTTAACCATTGGAGAATTTCTTTTTAAACTACTTTAGAAGAGAAAATTTTATGAAGAAATAACACTTGTTACCTAATAATGCTATCCCCCCCCCAAAAAAAAAAAAAAAAAATTGTTTAGAAATATATTTTTAAAACTATTTGACATAGGATAATTATGTATGGAAACAAATATTGTCGTCAGGTTTAAACTAATTTCTCGTTGACTGTGCCTTTGGATGTTTCATTTCTAAGATTCTTCAAAAATCTCAAACAAATGAAATATTAACATTTATATACAGATATTTCGTATTTCAATTAATATTCTAGAAATAATTTTCACCTTAAAATCATTCTCTGTATTAATTTGAAAGAAAGGTGTTCGTAGGAAAAAGAACAATATTCTAAATAGAAGGATATACTTGCTGCTGAAATATTCCTGAACGCTAATTAGTACTTCTTTTATTGCCCTTAGTATTATTGCTTTTACTATTAGTATTATAAACTTGTTTGGAACCATAGCACTTAAATATTGATCTATTATTTTCTTTTAAAACTTTTTTTTTTCAAATTCTAAAGTAAATTTTCAAATTCCAAATCGGTTGTACGATTTTTTATAACAGAAACCTAAATATGTATTTCTTGATAAAATTTAATTTTTATTGAATATATAATTCTTATAATCACGCACGATTCTCTTATGCACATGCTTATAAATTAATAATAATAAGAAGAAGAGCATTAAATTCTCATTAATTCAAAACTGAGAATTGAGTTATCATTTGAAAAACATGCATCCAAAAGTGGATAAACTTAATTTCTTAAGTGTACCGCAACACAAAATTTTATGACACATTGTCCGATTCATTTTTATAATTCAAGGAATAAAATTAACATTTTTAATTGAATAGCGTTTTCCATTTCCAGATAAATAAATTACTTATAGAGTTATAAGCCATTCTTGTTACGTGACGACAAGTTTTCCTTGTTTCTCGCACTGCTGCGCCGTGAATTTGGTTCAAATTGCCAACTTTTACAGTATTTTCTGTAAAATCCTCTGTTTATATCATAAAATGAAAAAGTCATTCGATTACATAGTTTCAAAATAAGAACACCTTCTAATTTAAAGTGTTTTCGAGCGAAAACGAATTCAGAAATGTGTCAGAAAATAGCTTCTTTGAATTTAAGAATCCAAACTCATTTACTTTCCAGAATTTATATTTGTTTGTACTTGTATGAGAGTGACAGATGCTGATTTAAAAAACTATCAAATCGAACAGTTTTTCCAATTTTCATTACAGGAAATCTTTCTCAAAATGCTTTTAAAAGCATTTAGTATTAGAACTGAATTTCCACAATGCGTTGTTCTAAATTGAATTTCCAGATGTAACAGTCCGTTAAAATTTTCATCAAACAACAATCTCTTATAATTCAACATTTAATTCAGTTATCAAAAAATGAAAGATTATTAGATTATAAATCAATTCAATAGTCATGTCTGCAAGTGGCATGCTTTTACGTTTAAAAATGAGTGTGTATGTTAGAAAATTTTGAGGAAAACTCTTACAACACCCTTAAATCTTTAAATTTATTTATTTACTTATCTATAAAGATAAAATATCCTTTTAAATAACAGATGACTTCCTATAAAAAAAAAAAAAAAAAGAAAAACATTTTAAATAATAGACTATCGTTGGCTTTATGATTTTGATCCTCAAAATATTTTTAAATTAAATTTTTGCTGACTTTTAAAAGCCAGTTTTTTAAGTAGAACTGATGGATTAGTTATTTGATATCTGAAAGAGAATATAAATGTATGAATGGATTAAAATTATGCTGTGATAGAAAAATTTAACATATTAATGATTTTAAAATAATCCTAAATTAGAAACTTCTCCATTCTGCTTCATTTAAAAAATAATACTACTACAACTTATAATAATAATCTTGTTAATTTAAACATACTACTGACAGATTTGGTATTATTTGAGGAAAAATTTGTGAAAAACAATGAACTTTTGAATATAAAATATTAAAAATCGTGACAAATAGTATATAAGAGTGTCAGCTCTATTTGTTGCCCAATGACTAATTTCCTAAACCATTAGTTTTAGAAGTATAGATTCAATAGCAAACATGTTTTAAAGTTGTTCTTCATCCTGTTAAATCCATTTATATAAAAAAAAGTGTTATTTTTAAAAGTTACAGAAATTTAATTTTTTTACGGGATTGAAGTATTATATTTAGTAAAACTTTCTTCGTGTACTATAATAAGTAAAACAATAAAAGTTTCATTTTTGTACAAATAAAACTTACCGAGTTATGATAATTTTGAATTTTATTAATTTTCAGCATTTTTTGTCATTAAAAACGGAACTAGTTGGATTTGCCAATCCCATAACTTTCTTCTACCTCAGGTCAATATTTCATTTTAATTAGTTTTATTAGTATTTTTATTAGAATTATGCATAACTGCATGTACTTTTCAATGGTACTATATTCGAAATGCACAAAAATCGGTATTACGGCGTCCCCTACCAGCGGAATTTTTCCAAATTCAGGGAGGACCTGTTTGCCATAGCCAAAAACTTAAAAAAAAAATTGGTTCAATTCGATGCATAACTTCATACAATTTTTTATGGTGCAATGGCGACACACGGACATACGGACACACGGACAGACAGACATTTTGTATACACATGTTTTTTTGTGATCTCTGACACCTAAAACGTGTAAATCCGTCGAAAACTGGAAGTCGAAAAAAATTTCGATTACAATACTTTCTTCTATTGAAGAAAGTAAAAACGCTTTTTATCCAGATGTTAAAAATCAAAATAAAAATTTTCTTAACAATGGTGTTTTTTTTTTTTTTTTTTTTTTTTAGTTAACATTAGATATTTCTTGGAATACATTGAAGGAGCTAACAAAATTTGGGGCGGTAGTTTGCATCGGGCCCATTTAAATCGAAAGTCCCCTTTCTTTTGTAGTAAATATTAGTAAGTATCCTATACTTGAGGAATTATGGTTCCTGCTAATATTTTATTTGTATTTATTACGTTGAATATCTTATAAGATGCAATGCAATACTAGATGAATGCAGACCACGTGCTAAATATTGTGATTATTGTCGCCAAGATTTACCATGGCTGGATTTGCATCCAGAAGACTTTTTGGAAAAAATTTTTTTTAAGGCAACCCTCAATACAATGATGGATTGCTTATCTCACCCCCTTCGAGCGCAGTTCATACAGAAGGGAAGGAAGCTGTAGGCGCAGTTCATGATCTCCTCCTACCGTAAGCGCAATTGATGTACACCCGCCAGAATTAACCCCAACTGCTATACTCATGGTTGTCTTATATTTACTTGATGCTGTTTGTTCCTGTTTGTAAAGTATTCTTTCTGATCAACTTTTTAGCTTCAGGTGGTGCCGAAGCTCACAGAGTTTCTCGATGAAATTCCTGCATGCTTTTTAATCCCTTTCCATGCTGATGTACTATTTGATGAAGGAATTATATTGGTAAGCTCAATGGACATATACCAATCAACCAATAAAATTGAATCTGCAGGTGGTTTCCAACAAGATATTGTTTTGCAAATCAGTTACCTATTAATGCTAATCAAGTGCGAGTCCTAACTATTCCTATAATTTCAGTCATGAACTCGATGAGGTGATGGTTTGTGCAGCTCAAACTATAAGTTTCAACTTTAAAAAAGAGCGTCCTGATGAAGTAACAGTTATAGAAATTGTGAGTAAAATTTTCAATGCAATGACAATATTTGGCATAACTTCCAGAAATCTGGAATCTATGACTGAACAAATATTTCAAAGTTCTTTTAGGACTCTTGAGAACTCTCTATTTGAAATATAAAAGATCTTTTCTTTTAAATTTGAATAAGAAAATAGCATTAATAAAGATATTATAACGTAACGAGATATAAGTGCTATTTTTAAGTAACCGAAATTTAAACGAAGAAAGAAAGAAAAATTTGCAAAAAATATTCCGATGTTTTTTTATCGAAATTTAATAGATCAGACGGCAACCTGATCTATTAAACCGACACCTTACCCAGTTCATGGCTGAAATTCCAGAATTAGATAGAATGAGATTAACATATTAAAACGGAACTGGTCTGGAAAGTCATATCTTGGTGGAAACCATCTGTAGACCCAATTTTAGGGTTTGATTGGTAGATCCTCATTGAATTTTCCAGTAAAATACCTGCATCACATAGCATATTAGCATGGAAAGGGATAAAAGAATAAAGGCAAACTCAATGGGGATATACCAATCAACCACCAAAAATTGGGTCTGCAGGTGGCTTCCAGCAAGATATGACTTGGCAGACCAGTTCCATTTTAATATGCTGATCGTGCTCTAATTAGTACAGGAGTTTCATCCATGAAATCGATGATGTGGTGGTTTATTTTATGCAGCCACCTAGTATATTATAAAGACTTACCTTGAACACCTCTCTGTTCTTGATCTTATTTCGATTGGAAATGATGACTAATTCAATAAGTTTTATTATATCTAATAGATAACTTTGATTTAAAAAAAAGAGCAAGAAAAACTGCTTTATGGTGAATAGTATGGTGAATGGTAGCTGATTTAGTGTATTCCACCAGTTTCGTTAATAAAATATGTTTAGAGAATTGATGAGGAAATGAAGTTTAGTTTAAAGATTACCTGTCAATGTGTGTAGAAAAAAAAATTCATACCATCATGCTATGGGTCATGGATTAAAATAAATTTTAAGATGTATAAAATTATTTTACTCACAATTTATGATACTGAAACCCGGGAATTCCAGTGAACTGAAATTTAATCGGAATATTTCATGAGATATGAAGGTAAACCAATATCACTTTTATGAATACTGTGCATGGGGAATTTGATTTTTTTAATGTAAATTTTTAATAATGTTTTCCACACTCTTTATGTTAAGAGTGCATACTAATTAACTCTTGTGATATATTTTGTACAATTTGTACAGAAATTAACATTTATATCCGTTTAATTTTTTTTAGAAAAAAAAGGCCGCCAAAATACATTTCTTCCAAGCCATCAAACTCCTATACAGGCCCTGCTTAAAGGTAACAGAATTATATATAAGCAAGAAAGAAAAATTATGCACCAAGCTTAGATTATGGAATACTTTTCGGCACTTTAACAAAATTTCACTGTTCAATGAGGTAAGGAAGACACCTACATTTGAAAACCAGATTTATGCCATTACTGTTCATGGATGGAAAGATACTTGAATTATTTTGTGCTGCCCTGTATATGATCTATAGACTTATACATATTCTACACAGTATGCTTAAATTTAGTTTAATCAGAAAAAGCATAACACAGTTAAAAATTTAACCTTCAGCAATTTCTGGGAATATACAGAAATGTACTCAAATTCTTTTGAAAAACCCTGTATATACCACAATTTTCTATATATGCCTCATATTAATTAAAAATTTAATTCATGCAAAAAACACATAACACTACTAAAAACCAGGGTTTTTAAACCAGGGCGGTTTTATCCGGTTTTAACTGTCATGTCAAAAACCCCTTTTTGACGTAGTTTTTGACAACGACTGTCAAAAACCTAAAATTGAGGCCGAAGACAGTTTAAAATTATTTTTACAGCGACATTAAATTTACAATCTTTCATAATTTTTAGTTTTAGACATTCGAGTAGACTTTTTGACAGTTTTAGACATTAAAAACCACATACCCTGTATAAAACTCAAAATATGATATTGGTTCAACAAGTTGCTTAGAAAACAGAAAATAATTGTAAGCTATAAATATAGAATAAAAAATAATTAAAAGTATCGTTACACTGAAAATATAAACTAATCAAACTATTAAATATAGTTTCATTTTTAAAAATGGAAGCACATGGTGAAAATACTTGTACAATTTAATGTATGAAATTACATAGAAATAATATATGCATATTTTTATATTATTTTAATGTTAGTCTTATTATAAGTTTTTTTTTTTTCCATGGAGCATGCAGTAGCAAAAAACTACATTTGATGCCTTTTGTACTCCAAGTTTGTTTCGTAATTTGTAGTGAATAAATCCAAAATTTGAAAATATCCGCTCAATTGATGCTAAACTGCATAAACTGGAATGCAAACGTACCATGAGCTGTATGAATTCACTTGGTATGTTGTTGTTTTTTTAGGTAGTTTTCATTACAAAAAGTAAAAAGCTACCTATTGCAGACGTCTGGAGTAAAGCACTTTCGAAAATTTTAGTATATTTTCACCAATCATGACCCCAGACCCCAAAACCACCCTCCGTTCAAATGTGACATATATATATAGTACATCCAAAAGCTATACCATAATATACAGAACCACTGAACTGATCCAAAATAAAAAATAAATATACTGTACAAAATGACAACTACTAAATTAACTTAAAAACAAACCCGACATCTCACGACACCAAACCAGCAAACTATAAACAATATGAAATAACTTAAAAAGTAAAAATTTAAACCAATAGTGACATGCTCAGTGGGGTTAAACTAGTTTTGTATGCACAACACTCCCCCATACATACACACACACTCACACATATATATATCCATATATATGTATATATCTCTTTTTTGTCATGCGATAACTCTCTTATTTATTAACCGATTTGGATGAGATTAATTGTATGCATAGTACATACCAATGTCTCGACCGAGTTCGTTGGGCAGCTTCATCAGACATCTTGTTTCAAAATGGCAGCCATTTTCACCGCACAATGCTTAAATATTATTAATATCTGTTAGCTTCAAATTCTCGCCACACTTGGTGAAATATTGCCAAATTTGGCGACCAAAAATAAGTAATCATAAATGATGCCAACATGGCTTTAGCTTACTAATTTGGCGCAATTCTCATTCAAATTCAATATTGACAAATATTCTCTTATCAGATTCGTTGCATTTTAGCTTCTTAAAATTTGAGTAAAATTAGCTTCCAGTAAAACTTGAAAATTTTTAAAACCAAAAAATATGAACGCTAGCTTTTCCTACCGGCACATTCCAAAAGGACTTTTTTTTTTTTTTTTTTTTTTTTCAAGCGTTTCCACCATACCGTTTCTGGAATATCCTGAGCTGAAAAGAAACTTTTAGGGTATGGTGGAGATTCAGCTTCAAAAGCAATGATAAAGTTAGAAAATTTGGCTTTATTTCAAGCTCCCATGTTTGAGCTGCTTCCCTCTGTTCAACATTTACAAACTTGAAATAATATGGTAAAAAAAAAAAATAAATAAATAAATAAATAAAAATAAGGACTATTTTACAATGTATAAAAATAAAATTTAACATAAGCAAATTGTTCTAAATAATTAAACTGAAACTAACATAATAAAACGAAAATATATTATTTATGTGTACCTAAATATTGAAAATGACAAACCATCTTCTTTTAAGTTATTGATTTAACGAACTTTTAATTATATTGATTTCTTGTCATAAATCATTTACTCAGAGAACATTTGTGTTGCAATTGTGGTTTATATCTAATGTTCATGTACAAAAACAAACATTTAGAATAATTAAAAATCTAGGTAACTTATGATCTGTCATTGAGTAGTGGGAACACACAAGGCTTTACACAAGCATTTTTTTTTTACATAAATTAGATGCTAATTTTTTTTTTTTTTAATAAATTGAACACTTAATAGTAATAAAGATATAAATAATACTTTTAAAAAATGAATTTAATAGTAGTTTCAATATTTTTGCCATTTTTTCTAGCATGACATTGACAATGACAAATAGTTTGAATTACGACTTATAATTCTATTACAACTTAATTTTAGTATATATAACTAAATAAAAATTATTTATATAACATATAAATTATTACTTAATCAGTTTTTAGCTTCATTTAACATAAAATTTCAGTAATGATTGCTAAAAAAAGTGTGTATAAGGTTTTTGACACTTTTCGTCAGTTTTTGACAGGTTTTCGACATGTTATGTCAAAAACCCAACCCTACTAAAATCACAATTTCAGAAATCCATGCCACATAGTAATGCCTACCAATTCTTTTGTGTAGCTCTCTATATGATCTATAGAATTTATACACACAGTATAGTATGCTATACTATTATAGTATGTTAAACTTAAAAACGCATATTATAACTGAAAACTCACTTCTAGCAATTATTGCTAATAGGTAGCAGAAATCTTTTATGTGTCCCTGTAAATGAACAATAAATGTTGTGTACATGATATTCTACAGCAAATTTCAATATGATTGTAATAATGTAACATAATTAAAATAAACTGCAAATGATTTTCTCCCATAAATTGTATTGTACAGTATTACCCCGACTTACGTCACCCCTCATTTACGTCGTCTGGACTGGAAAAAAAATCTTTAATTAAGACGCTCTTTAAACTTTTGAAGGCTTTTGGTTCTATGAAGGGAAACTTTCCTGCGATAATCAAGTCATAGTGACAAACAAATAAAGTCACTAGAAAAAGCTTAGAAAACTCATATTCTCAAATACTCCAACGGGGAAGCTAGAAGAACAGTAAATTGTAAGTTAACAACTTATTGATTTAATCCAAATTCTTGCATTGAAACTCATTTTTTTGCTATTATTAAATATATGTAACATAATCCCTAAATACAATAGAATATGTTCATTAAAATTTGGTGAATTTTTATTACTTATCCCTTTTCTGCTTATCTAAATGTACCTGGACTTTACGTCGATAGTTTTGGAACGAAATGCTGACGTAAGTCGAGGCATTACTGTAATGGAATTTTTCTAGTGTCCCTTTAAACAAACAATTAATGCTGCACACTACATTTTAAATAGCGAACATGCCATACTAAACATCAATAAAATAAATCAATTAAATTGCAATCGAGTATATTTACGAGATTGAGCACAGATAGATAGCAGGCAGACAAAGCAAAATCAAACTTTTCAACTATGATAGAAATAATTAAACAAAGTATATACTCCCAATAACATTGAGTTAGTGCAAAAATTTGTCCCATTTTTGGCACTACATGGCAAAACATTGCAAAATTGAAACATTATCTACTTTGCACTTGAAAGTTTTGGTGTGTTTTTAAAAAAAAATCCCTGCCGGCTCGGGCCTACAGGCGGAGGTACATTTCGAAGTTAAGTACTAAATTCATCAACAAAACTTAGGGGTGTTCTCAAATCCAAAAAGGCAACTTTATGACATAAGTTTTAATTTATTTTTGATCGAAAATGCATGAAACTAGCTGGTGTTGTTGTTCGGAAACTATGTCATCGAGCTATTTTTTCCATTTTTTTGCAAACGCTATAGATCTTTCAGAAAATGTTGTCAAAGTGGACGTTTTGAACCGAGTTCCGGCGCGAACGGTGGATAAGCACTCAAGACTGGGCGAAAAACGTGTTTGTCACGTTGTCAAAAAGCTTATAACTCGGTACGTATTATGGATCCAAAAATGGAAAAAACAGTTCGATTCGAAATCGCTTCCATAGACAGGTTTTCCAATTTTATATCTTTCCGTTAAAAAATGAATTTGTAAATGTGTCAAAACGTTTTTCGCTTGTTGAGCAGAGCAGTTAAGAACAGCCTTAAATCAAGATTAGAGATAAACCCAGTTCCTTCACTAAGAATGAGCTCTAGGGAGCTAAACATTTTGTGAAAATTCTAATATACACGAATACACACACGCATTTATATGGAATAGGTTTAAAAATGGCTAAAACAAATTCAGAGAACCTCAGAGTGTTAAGATATGTTAATATTTCCATAGTCGGTTTTTTATCGTGTTTTAATACGTTTCTTCAAACTCACATGACGTTACATATTCACCTGCTGAGGTCCATTATATTTCCAATATGACGCATTTTTTTTTTTTTTTTTTTTTTTTTTTTTTTTTTTTTTTTTTTTAAATTCGTCAAACTATTTATTTCATTTTGAGTTTTCATGCTGAAATCTTGTTCTAGAAAACTTATGACGTAAAATTCAATTTGTTTTCAATTCGTCAAGTTATTTATTTTATTTATTTTTTCACGTGAAAATCTTGCAAGTGAAAAGCAATTGTTGTGGTGAGAATTTTATTTTTTTTTTAATTGTTGGCAACTGCTATAACGAAAAATATTTATTTTTTCCTATCATTGTGTCATTGTTGTGTAAGAGTTGGTTTTATCAGAATCTTGTTAAGACGGTATTCAAAAATTTTAAAACTCCCCATTTCCATTCCCTAGGGCCGATTTTGCCCATTTTCAATCCCCGCCGAGATATTAGACATTTTAAAGTTGTTGGCGAGTTTGAAGACAACCCATGCATAATTGCGACATTTATCGTGCTGGCAAAATTTAGTACATACATACATATATATATATATTAAAAAGAAACAGATTGTACAACATTTAAATGTATTTCTAAGTAAATCTTTCTCTAAACATTTCTCTGATATTTATTTCGATCTCATTACGACTAGAGTTAATCTTTTAAATATTAATTCACACACACACACACAAAAAAAAAAAAAAAAAAAAAAAAAAAAAACATAAAATTCAAAGCACGAATACTCAAATGATAATAACTTTTTCAAATCAAATATTTAATAAAATTAATATCAATTCTATAATTAATGATAAAAACTGTTATTTTCCTATCAATAATCTTCATATATCAAAAACGTTTAAATATCCGAATACAATTGGTAGAAAGATTTTTAACTACAACACATTTTCAAAAAATACATCTGCTGCAAGTAATTTTCCATGTAAATGCAATGACCCCAATCTAAAAAAAGACATAAACAGTGATCATGGACATATAATTACTGGAAGTCTTAATATTGTTAATGATTTTAAATTGAAAAAACTAATGGGTTATGGTACTAAATATAGACTTCCATCTAAATTTAATGTTAAATCTATTATCAAACAATTTACATATGATATAGATATTTTTATATATAAAATTTCACTTTCTTACAATAAACCTATTGAATATTTTAATCAACATATGTAGACGTTATTACATATGTAGACAAATCTCCTAATAATTATGCAATCATATGTAAATCTTATTATCACCAACTTCTTACAACCTGTATTTCTTCTAATAAATCTTTAAAAAAAAAAATAATGAAAATGTAATTGAAAATAATCGTAAAATTCAAAGTTATTATAAACTATTAAATATTTTCTATACTAACTTTAATTATCCTTATTTAGTTCTTATTCCCAAATTTCATAAGACTCCAATTAAATTTAGGACTGTAACAATTGATTGCCATACATATAATAATAAAGCCAATAAACTTCTATTAAAAATTCTTAATCAATTATATATACTGGCGACAAACAATGATAATACACATTGCATAAAAAATAGCTATCAACTAGTCAATATTATGAAAAATCTTAATTGTGTATATAATATAACGACATATGACTTCAAAGATCTTTTTAATAATATAGATTTATTAGATTTACATAATATTATAAATGTATTATTTAAAAAGTATCATGAACAACTGGATTTACCATCTAATATAGATATCGCTTATTTTAAATCTTTAACCAACTTCATTATCTATAATAATTATACCTTGCAAGATAACACATTATATTTACAGAACGTCGGTATACCACAAGGTGATTGTACATCCAGTTTATTATCAGACTTATACTTATATCACTATGAACGTACTTTTACTAATAATAATCTACATTTATATCGTTATATTGATGCCATAATTTTAATTGCCACTGATCAAACTAAAATTTCTCAATTTCAAGTAGATTATCCCACTAATTTGGAATTAATGGAAAACCTCTTATTTAACAATACAATTAACTTCTTAGATCTTAAAATTACAATAAAAGACAACAAAACAATAACAGATCTATATGATAAACGTAAAGAATTTAAATTCAAAGTTAATACATTTACAAATTTTAAATCTTGTCTTCATCATTCTGTATATCGAAATATAATACATAATCATTTATATAGAATAAAATGTTTATGTTCTTCTCATCTAATTAACAATAATATTAAAAAACTAATTTATGATGCATTAAATCATGGTTTTCCAAAAACATTCATATATTCTTTAATATACAATTAGTACTTACATGATCTTTTAAAAAACAAATTAACACATGCGTAAACAAAATTGCAAAAAAGGTATAAAATAAGAAAATATTTATAAAAAATTAAAAATTGCATAATAATAAAAAAATGATTATAGGACGGTTGGGTGGGTAGATGTTAGAGTACGGAGGAGGGTGGTGTTGTCTGGATAATACGCAATGGTTAATTTATTAAAAAATAAAAATAAATAAAAAATAAATAACAAAAAAGATGGGCATTTGAATTATAACTACATTGCTAATACACATTGTATATGGATGTTGATTCGATATTTTATATGTATATGGTGACGTTATATTTATATTTCAATTCATATTAAATTTATTTAGCTTAATTAAATTTTAATCAAGTTAACAATTAACTTGTTTTTAATTTTTAGTCTACTCAGGACAATATCATATTAATTTCTAATTGTATACCATCTTTATAGAGAATAATATGCATAATAAGTTTATTTGATATAACTAATGTTATTACAGTTCGTATTAAAATTGGGCTGTTAGTTTTTTATTATTCTTCTATACTTTTTAATAGTGTTTAATTTTGAGCTTAGTGTTCAGTGATTAATTATCGGTTTTATGTGTATGTTAGTCCCAAATTCATATTCTTTAGCTTTTTTTATGGCTAATATGAAAATAAACCACACACTTTATTTGTGATCTTTAGGGAATTGGGAACTGACAATTCTGACAAATTCTATAAACATCCATTTTTCTTTTCCTGTTCATTTTATTAATTAATTATTTTTTATATTTAATAATAATTCTTAATGTTTTTTATATTTTTATTATATGTAATTTATTATATATAATTTATTTTATGTTATAGCATATAGCTATATAATATTATCAATGTTATAAAATTATTTAAATTCTCCATATAGATTAATTGGGTATGGTAGTAGAATATATTGTAAGCATTCTATTAACATTTGTATTTATTTAATATTTTTGTGAATAATGATATATATAATATGGTATTATTTATATATTAGGATTTGTGGGGTAAAGCAGTTGGTATATTTTGAAAGCATTAGCTTCTATTAGGTAATCTTATGACATTTTGATCATAATAGTTTTAAGTTATCATACTAGATGGCAGCACAAAAATTTAATTTGCATTTTGTCTGTTGCTTCTATTAGAGTAATAATTTCAATTTTGAACACTAGGTGATACTAAATGCTGGTTATTTGCGATATTGTAAAATAATAGTTTTGGTATTTTTTACTTTAGTTAAGAAATTTAAATAAATTTAAAAGTGTTAATAGGTATTTTAAATACTAATAATGTGATTATTTTCTTTTTATATTATATTAATTGCATTTATCACGGTATTTCAAAATAGATTAACTGAATCCATCAGGTTTTAAAATCTGTGTTAACTTAACTGTAAAAATATCCTTAAACTTATCGTGCTTTTGGATACCATGTGCAGGAGTATATTTGGAGAAAAACTGGTATTTTATTAGGTATGTTGTGTAATATTTCTATTTTTCCTTGCTTTAAATTAAATATTTAAAAGGTTGTATTGCTTTTTCCATTTCATGGCATTTAATATTATTCTGTTTTCATCTTGGAACTATTCTCTTGGTCATTTTAGTCGTTCGAGTACAGGAGAAAAAAATCCAACTTTTAGCTTTTTTTCTCACAGAAAACGACTATTTTGCTTATATAATTGAATTCTGTACTCTTGATAACGTAATTCAATATTTAAGCTTTTCAATTATTTTTATCGGTATCCATATTCTTCTTTTTTTCTTCCATATTAATTCTTGTAATATAGTACAAAGGACTTTATTTTATACATAGCAGCTTGTATATTATGTTTTTGGTATCCATATTAAGTGTGTTGGGGGAAACTGTATTATTGCCATTTCATTCATACTATCATAATTTTTTAGGGTGGTCGGTAATGTTTAATTAATGGTTTTATATATATATATATATATATATATATAAACTTTTTTATAGGGGGGTGGTTTTGGCTTCCTGGTGTCATATAATGAAAATTTATGAAGGAATTTTTCAAAAGTCACACCATGGTAACGACTGCAATACGTAGTATTTCTTACGAAATCTACCTAAAATGACATTTCAGTATATACGTAAAAGAGTTATTTGGTTGGGTTCTTAAAATTTTGTTAAATATTCAAAAATCGCAGAAAAAAGGGCATTTTTGACATATATTTATTCCCAGAAAGGTAAAATGCTTCGCAGATGCATGATAAGCTGTATGGTGTGTATGGTGAGAGTGTCATTGACAATTCCAGGTGTCATAACTGGTTTATAAAGTTTTGCAAAAGCAATTTTAATATTAGTCATGTACTTGGTTCTGATTAACTGACTGACACTGATGGTAACAAAATATTATCACTAACTGAAATATCCTATAGTGGATCACTATAGAATAACATGAGAGATGGGAGAAGTTCTTGGAATGAACTCTCAAGCGTATCAGATGATTACATCAACTTGGAAGGAGCAAGAGCATTATATCACAGATGCCAACACAGTAAAGACTGTATCAGGAATAAACTAGCTAAATTTCAGGAATTTTAGACACTCTTCAGGAGTAAAATATTAGTGTTTCCGGAGTCATTTCAGGGGTTGTACACAATTTTTTTTCAAGCTATATTTTAAAATATTTTTTTACAAATATTCTCTGAAATCTCATCCCTTACAGCTTTTGCACTTATTCACCCAAACATAATTTAAATAAAGGTTACTTAATTAACTTTTACCTTTAAAGTATAAATCATTTTTTGTATTAGATTTATAAAAATGAAATAATTTTTTAAATCCCTAAAGAGCAAAAAATCCGTGATCAATACAATTGTGTGGAATTACATGACTATTTTTTTCTACAACCAAATTATCTGATTTTTTACCATGACTAATTGACAAAATCTGTGATTTTTTGCAGCGAAGCGACTGATTGATGATATTTGCCATTTTCTGCCTCGACTGATTGACAAAATGCACGCTTTTTTCCTGTGACTCAGTGACGAAATGATTTTTTGCCGTGACTGAGTGACAAAATGATTTTTTGCCGCGACTGATTGACGAAATTCCTGATTTTTTGTTACGACTTATTGATGAAATTTGCGCTTTTAAAAATGAACAATCAACAAATTTCCTGATATGGTGACTACGCCAGTAGTTGATAAAATTTTTTAAATATTGCTCCATTTCAGGCAGAAATGAGTTTTACACGTGGTACTGGGCATAATATCTTTGTTTGAATGTTGGAGCCCCTGTTGTCACATTGTTTTCAGCTGCCAGCTGTAAGAGAAGCCATTTTATGATTTTTTTTAAATTAGAAAATGTAAAAATTTAGTTTTTTATTAGTTGGAGACAATTACGGTAAGTTAAAATAACCCACTTCCATCTTGCTTATTTCAAATAATAGTTTTATATGAAATATTGTTAATCACAACAAAAGAATGATATTTTAAAGATTAATTTTTGAATTTCTCACTGATTTCTTGGATTGATCGACTACTGAAAAAATGGCAATTAAAGAAACTATTTATTTATGATTTTGTTGCTATTTCATTTCTGCCCACTATAGGGCATTCATTAAGGGTTGTAGCAATCATGTTAGTTTACTTTTAAAACTTAAATGGAAGAAAATATAATAAAAACCCTATAGCACTAACTTTATTTGATCAAATACTTGCTCGGTCACCCTATATAAAATGACTAATTGACGAAAACAGTGATTTTTTGCCGCAATTGAAGAAATTCGCTTTTTTTTTTTTTTTTTTTCTGCCAAAGATTTCCATTTTTACTACCTTATTACAGTACTACTGTATTTTATCTTACATTTCCAAAGAAACTCGGGAATTTTCGGGGATGTTGGCATCTATGATTATATGACAGAAAAATTTGAAAGACTCAATTTTTGTGTGCGATTCTCTATTAAATTGATTCCTTTTGAAAGAGAATAGATACAGGTGATGGAAAATAGAATATATATATATATATATATGATGGATCATAATGGCAAAGGGTCAAAATCTGGTAATGCCCCTTCAGTGAGCACAAAAGGAGTTTACATCCAAAGGAGGTTTTGGAATAACTGAAACTGTTTGTATGTATATTGTTACTTAAAGACTGAGGGTCCGACTTAGACAGTGGGAGGCCCTGAGGCAAACATTATTGGGGGGCCCCTTCTGACTTTTGAAATTTTTTGTGAATTATGCTGAAGTAACTAAAACTGAACTTCACACCTATATCTATTGTACGGATGCATAAATTTCATCAGGTACTATTCACATCTATGAGTATATACAGAATAGCACAAGAAAGGTAACTTAAAGATACTGTAGAATACATTTTTTTTGTTGTTGTTATAGGAATATCAGGAAAAATGTGAGCCGTTAAAATGTAAATATAGTTCTTTCAGGCATTATTGGCTATTTGTGTTAATACTTTTCTACTTAACTTAATCTATGTACTCAATCAACATGCATTTGGACAATTCTATCATACGGAAAGGCAAGTGTTGGGATGCATTTAATAATAATAGCAACAAATTTCAATACTCGTTATGTTGTTACTTCATTTCTCATGATGCCGTAAAGTATTTTGGTATAAAATTTCACATGACAAATTCTTTTAAACAGAAAGCAACAGATAACAGATTTGTGATATTACAGTTATATTTTAATCAAATTTATGTATTTAATTAAATTTTTATGAAATCAGTACGGAAAAAATTAAATATAACAAAATAAAAAACACTATAAATTATAATCTGGTCACTTTTGGACATTTTTTACCATTTGGCTCCTCCCCTTTAACGGAAATTTATATCTGCCCTTGGGGGACCCCCTTAAATCAGGGGGCTGGGGCAGCTGCCTCGAATGTCCCTGCATTAGTCAGGCCCTGTAAAGACTAGAGCATTAATTTGGAGAAATTTGTTCACAAATAAGTTAATTAAAATGATCAATTGACCAGAAGTAGTCTGATTTAGGAAACACAAAGGGCGTTTTATGTATTCACCAAGATAATGTTAGACAATATGTGTGTTTAGACTTCAAACACAAATTTTTACAACTTTGTTGAGATGTTTGGCTCAAAGACAGTAGTTAACAACTACCTAGATTACTTCAAAACAGCTTAGATGGTACAAAGTTTATTACCTTGGAAGACCTGAAAAATCATCTGGATTAGTTTTTTAGCGAGGAACTTCACATATTTTTTGAGCAGGGCATGGGTAACATGTAGCTACTAGAGTGATAAAGGTCATCAAACAGAATGGCAAATACTACATTGATTGAACGTAACATTTAGCAAATGCAATTTTTCTTCAGTTTTGGTGAAGAAAATGGGACAAACTTTTACACTAATCAAATGGATAATATAAATTTTAAATAAACTTTTAAGAAAAATACTCACTTTTTCAAATTTCTGGCTACTTCCTTTTTTGCATCATCCAAAGTATCTGCAGCATAAGCAGAATCGAAGAAACAAAAGCATGGTCTAGAAAATAAATATCTCACTTTCATTTTCAAATTAATTTTCAACAAATAAAAAATCTCAATAGAAGACACAGCATAGCACTTTTCATTTAAAATCTCTATTACTATTCTATAAAAAATGCAAAACTGCCTCTATAATGAATTAATAAATTGAATACAGTTTGTTTTTAAAATATTCATTTAAAAATATTCATTGTTTCATTTATCTTCTTTTAACATGATTTAGTATCCTTACTTATGGAATGTTGATCTGCGTTTCATTTTCATGAGATTTCATACAAACAAACAGAATAAAGGTGTTATTATTAAAGGGTATGTATTGTAGAAAATGACAAAATCAAAATTATTACTATTATTTCTTTTGTAAAATTTTAATTTAATTTTATAAATGTTTAAGAGGTTAGCTTATATCCATTTTAAATTTGCTTGCATTGAAAATAAAATTTATATTTCTTATCAAATGTAATTAATATGTAAGGAATATACAATGCCATGTACTACATATATTAATAACATCAATGCAGATAAAATTTTGATTTTTAACAATGTAAAATTTGAACATAACCTTGGAGTGAAAACAAAATTTTAATTTAATAAGAGAATGTGAAAAAATAATTTTCTTATTCTAATGCAATCCTGATAACATCTTATATTTCATAACACCTGGGGAAGAAAAAAAAACCTCATTTTATTTATAATGCAAACAAAATTCTTAAAAAAGCGGATAAATGTTAACCTCTTAAAAAATTAATAAAACAAAATTGAAATTCTATCAAAGGTATATCATAACAAAGAAAACCTTCATTTTATTTATAATGAATGAAATTTTAAAATGACATGATGAAAACATTTAAAAAATGATATCGAATTACATCATAATGTCTTGTATTTTTTATTATTTTCGTCAAACGTTCCATCATTTATATTGATTGCCGAGAGATGGCGCCAAAACAATGTTGAAATTAGAGATACTATATTAAAGAGAAATTGGACATTGCGGCTTTCCATATACGTCGTTATTACACTCTGAAGAAAATTTGGATTATGAAAGATACAGCGTTTTAAATATTGCATCAAGACTGCTAATAGCTGTTTTTGTTTAGAGTTACTTTTTAATATTTAGCATAGCTTCCAACTTGTACGGATTTTTGCTACCACTAAAATTTAACAGAAATTTCTGCCTTATTTAAATATCAAAATTCTCTGCAATTCGGCGATTGAATTAGGACAAATTTTCTATTAAATTTTAGTGGTAGAAAAAATCCGTACAAGTTGGCAGCTATGTATTTAGGAATGTTTATTTACTTTGTAACATAAATTCTCTGAAGCCAATTTCTGTGTATGCGGTCAACTTTAAACAGTTTTATTATTATAACAACGGTCGAAACGGATAACATAAAACATCAATTTCATTTCTGTGTCTGTTGTTTTACATTTAAAAACTGATTTTTATTTAAATCTTTGCGTAGTGAAAAAGCAAAACGTGTAAATAATTTCGACTATCAAAGTTTAGCATGGCGATAATTGGCATCCGTTGTTGTCGATGAATTTTGTTTACATTTTGAAATATTCATTTACACTACAAAAGTTTTCTCATAAAGATTTTATGAGAAAAAGAAGAAGAAGAAGAAGAATATTTATTTGAAGAACGTTGCACTCTATTTAAAATATGAAAATGTTTTTAAATTATAAATACTTAAACTGTTCACTTTTAATATTATTTTCCTTTTTTTAAAGCCTGCTGATTTGGCACAGAAGGCATAAACATTTCGAAGTTTCAATTTCCAGCATAAAAAATAGCACAGACTCTGACAGTTTTAAAAATATATAAACTCTAAAGTAGGGAGTCTTTAAGTTCATAAATAAACATTACTAAGCATATGTGTGTAAATATTTTTTTCAATTTCTCTCGGAATGTACTTTTATATATATATATATATATTTATTTATCTATTATAAAATGTATTAAAGCTGGAAAATTGAAACTTTTTTATTTCATGCAACCAACCAGTTTCTTTAAAACTATCTAAACTTATGAATGGAAATACTATAATACAGAAGATATAACGGAATCTATTTAAAAAATCAATACTTTTCTAAATATTTCAGTAATTGTTTTTTAAATTTTTTACTGCTATCAAATGCTATATTTTTAACTTTGGTATAAAATTCAAAAGCGTTTCCTCTAATACATTTTATTTATTTATTTACTTTGAAAGTATACCTAATTGATCTATAGTAATGAACATTTAGACAGAGGAAAGTAAAAAATAAATAATCACACTACATAAAATTACATTTGTAGCATTTCTTGTGTTATGCATAAACTATGTTTATTTTAAATGAAAATTCCAAAATATGGCAATCTCTTTCCAAAATTTCCTAGCATTTCCGACCAGACTCGAAATGCTAATCCTGATGCATTTCAGCAGAGTAAAAAAGAAAAAAAAAATGCATTTTCTGAGAATTCTTACTCATTATAATAAAAATGTACTTGTATTTATGTTCTGAAAGACTCTCAGAAGGCATATAAAATGAAATTTTCATAATTTCAATAAAATAAAAGTGTTAGATGCTGACGAAAATGCATTGGGTTGTACGGCGTTCCATCTACTTTGTAATGGAAATGGCGGACATTTCTTCAATGTCTAATCTCTCTCTAATGTAGGATGTCTAATTGAAATGCGTAGTTCATGCATGGAATGCTGTCGTGTTTATATAAAATAATTAACTCTGTTTTTTCACAAAACATAAGTCGGTATGCAAAAGCGGAAAATGCATTTAAAAATATTTAAAGGCTTTAATATGTTTTTACAAATATTTTAAGAGCAGAATCAAATGTTAAACAGTATTTTTTTAATGAAACGATCAAAGAGTCGTTCATTTGTTTCTAGATTTGGAATTTATGCTTATGAAAGCAACGGTATTCGTTTGTTTATATCAATAATCTGTTATTGGTAGCTGGGTATTTTTAAATTAGAACTTAAATCATTATAATTGTATAGTTTTTGAAGCTTTTAGAGAAAATGAAGAATAGATGTGATCAGTGATGTAGTAGTAAAAAAAGCAGAGGGCATACGCTCTAAGCAAAGGGTATACGGTTAAGGCAGAAAGTATACCCTACAGTGTATAACTATAGCTTTTTTGAGAAACAGGGGGTATACGGCGTTCCTTTAAAAAATCTAGAAGGTATACGGCGTATACCAACGTATACCCTCCACAACATCCCTGGATGTGATACAACGTGGATTAAAATAAGTCGAACAATTGCTTTATTCACGGGATCGGAATGCTTAAGCCTAACATGGCCGCGATATTTTTTTCCCGAGGATCAGCGTGATTATCGGGGTCCGGTTGAGTTCACTCCGGAACTGTTATACACGTAGTACTATTATATATGATAAATAACAAGCATGAGTTGTATGCCTTTAAACTAATTTTGCTGATTTTTGATAATACACTTAAGTTTTTTGAAAACTAAAATTAGATTTTATGTTTAACAACGTCCTTCCGTCCTGTACTGGGAGGGAAAGGTAGCTTACTCATTTCTTGTTTTTATGAATTCATGTAATAATTGAAGATAAAATGCATGGAACCGATTATAAAAAATTCATTTCTAGTTTTCATCAATTCTGAATTTGAATGCGAATTTCACCAAATTAGTCATCTATAGCCATGTTGGCTTCATTTATGACGATATTTCACCAAGTGCCACCAAACATAACAAGAATTTGATGTTGGCGAATATGACAGGGTAAAAATATAAACTTTTTGTTTTTAATTCAATATTTTTTTAATTAAAAATTCCCAGCTCCTTTTTCTAACTTTAAATTTAATGCATAAAACTAATTTACCCATCATAAACATATTTGACATTGATAGGTATTTAGAAAATCTTAAATGACTACTTAAAATCCTAAATCATAACAAATTTCATCATTATGACAATTATTTGGCTCATAAAATCAAACTAGTGTTTAAGAAACATTAAATGATTGGACTATTCAAAGCCATAAATAAAAATTAGCTTTTTTCCAATGTGACAGTTATTGGAATCAGGTGATAAATTCAAGTTAATTGGTTATATTTAGACTATAAATTCTAATCAATTTTCCTCATATTTGACAGTTATTAGAGTCAAAACGTATAATCAAATTAAATATTTATGTTTAGTAGATAAATTTAAATCAGTATCAAATATGGAGATTGCAATGAGTGATGCAATCAAGCCTCAGGCAAGACTGGTGTTGCCTCAGAAACTCAAAATTAAAAATAGATTAAAACAATTAGAAATAAAATAACCTCCCACTTTGATACTTAGGCCCCCAGTTAGAAGAAGTTAGAATGCATCTACAAAAGTGGACTGCACAGGCGTAAGAGAGCTTTTTTTTTTTTTCTGAAATCATTTGGCCTCTTAAGCCACGATATTTGGAGCCAGCTTCGGAAGACGATGCATTAAAAACAGATAATCTCACCTCCTGGTTCTGACTTTAAAAAAAAAGGACTAACATGTAATTAAAAAGGAAAAAAGTTAGTCCAATACGAACTGCATGCTTTCTTTATGCAACGACTACAGACAGCAATATTCCAAACACTGGAGAAAGGAAATGAGTGATCACCTTCCTGTAGTACAAGCTTTTATTACATATATGATTTTAAGTATATGAGAGATGGAAGAAAGGTTACAACAATCTGTGTACACAGGAAGTGGCATATAAATTTAACAGATTTTTGATGTTTTGTGGTGAGGCAAGGCAGAAATATTGAATAGAAGAATTGTTTCTTGAGTACAACTACAGTGGTTTTGAGTAAAATAAGAATAGTTGGGTTATAGAAACAAATAATTTTTAATTGAAAATAATGACCAACGAAGATGCAAATTCAAAGGGTTTAGTTGCTAAAGAGTTTTAAACTGTAGTTGACTTAAGCGGGTTTCTGTTAAAATACATGAAGTTATCGAATTTCTTTCTTATTGAAATTAACCTTGTACCAACCACTTAAATAATAAATGTTAACTATATAGTTGACCTAGACAGGTGTGAAATTGTAGTGGTTCGACCATACCAAGAATGTAGGTTTTTAGATTACTTAAAACTCCCTATTATTAGAAAGCGAATGATAAATAAGACTAATAAAACATCAACTTACCTTTTAACAGTATCTTCCCTATTACTTGGCTCTTGTTGCAACATTGACTCAGTCCCTCCAGAATTAGCACCATCTAAAAAATTTGTTTATAACTATAAAATCTGTCCTTATTTAAAATAAAAGTACAGCATAACAAAATGACAAAAAAAGCAAATCTTTCAAAGAAAAAAAAAAAAAAAAAAAAAAAAAATATATATATATATATATATATATATAAGGGGGGGGGGGGGTATTGTTGAGGTTTTTAAAATTGCAAGCTGTTGGTTATTTTATTGGACACGTTTTACTGATTCAAAAAAGGTAATTCATTTTTCTGTATCATCAAAAATTAACCTCGCGGAAGGCACATGAAGAAAAGTTACTAGAGAGGCCGTGTGAGGTGTCACACACACCAATATTTAAAATTCGATAAAAATAGTTCTATTCAGTTTTAAAGCTGCTTTTGATTTATGAAACATAAATAAAATTTGAGTTACAAAAAATTAATTTAAAAAATAAGCTCATAGAGAGTTAAAATTAAGATAAAGTATTTCTGTTTAATCCCTTGCGGTGTTTATAATAACCAAATGGAACTTCAGAATGAGGAATTACATAACAACCCATTACAAACGGTTCAAAATTGCAAATCTATAAATGGCTCAATCACTATGTCGACGAGGGGGGAAGAAAAAAAAACATTTCCGTAGATAATTTGCGAAATCAAACTGTTGAAAGTAAAACTAAATTTTTAGAATCTGAATTAAATACTTTTTGCATTTTAGAAAAGAATTTTATAGTGACTGGCAAACAAACAGATATTCAAGACTTTTTAAGATAGCTTCTACGAGTAGGCTTACAGTGCACGTTTTCATTTTATATTCGTGTACATATGTTCTACTTTTACATTATTGAGTATTTTTTTTAAATTCTGCTTTTTAATCTGTTCAGGTATAATTTTCGAAAATAAAATAGGTTTTGGTTAACAAAAATTTCGGATCAGCAGGTTCCAGATTAGCGGGATTCTACTGTAATAATAAAATAAACATCATACCTGTTTTATTACATCTCTAATACACAATGCTTATGTTATCCGTTTATTCTTTGAACAAAATACATTCGTGTACTCTTGGCACAGAAAGTTTTCACATTTTGAACATTGCATTCATGTTTTTCTGTCCTTGGCTCGAGGGCATTCATCACATCTTTTATATTTAGCTGTTTAGAATTTCATAGGTTCATTTGAATTATTCGTCGAAACTTCTGCTCTTCTTTAACATGCAGTACGTAAACTTCTCGGTCTTATTAATCTCTTATTGTTGATCAATATGTTTTTTTACTAGTTAGTTGTAATGCTAAGTCCTACAAAAACAGGCGTCTGCTTCTATATCTGGTTGGTGGATTAGCAGTTGAAAGTAATATAATTTGAGCATTTATTGCAGCAACATTCAGTGCAGAAAAGACAATTACAATTGCCCAACTCCTTGGTATTATGGCAATTGAATAACTTGCTGCCATTTCATCCACAGTATCCACTGCTCCCTGAGTCACATTATAAAAAGATATAATTTCTGGTTTTTTCTTTTCTTCACTAGTATCATCTAGCATTGTCGTTATGGAATGTTGAAAGCATAAGAACAGTTCTTCCTTTTTTAGGAACATAAGAAATCAATGTTTTATCTTTTTCGAAACCAAACAGTGTAGAAAATATTTCCCTTCCTTTAGAAGTAACAAAAGCAGATGGAATTTCCCTTTTGTTTTTCAGCATTATTCCTACTATATTCTTAGCTTTTCTTTTAGAAGATCCACAGCTAGTGGGTAACTCGTATACCAGTTGTCTACAGTAAGGTTCTCCAGACTTATAAAGTGGTTGAATTAGTCTTTCACAACGTCAGTTGGACTGGTACTGACCTTGAAGGGACCATCTGGCTGTGTACCGCAATATATTTCCATAGAAGTATAAAAAGCTTTTGAGTCTACCAATGCAAAAATCTTTATTCCATACTTTGTCAGTTTGTTCGGCATATATTGCCGGAATCAACATCGACCCCGAAAGGGTTCATGTTTCTTGTCAATAGTGACGAACTCACCTAAACTATAGGAATCTTTGCAATTTGAAATAAATTTTTCAAAAAAAATCTCTGATTGCGGCTATTTTATCAAAGCATTTTCTCTGTGGCCTGTCTAGCAATTTATCGAAACGCGTGCAACGTAAAAGAAATAAAAATTGCTTATAGGACATTGTTGTATGAAAGATTTCAATACCTGTGCCATCAATAGCCCAAAGCTATTTTACGTTGAGGTGCGACGATTTGTGTAGGTTACATAAATATAAAAGTCCTATAACCGCTTTCATCTCGACCACGTCCGTAGTTTTTACATTTCTTTCCCGTTTATAATGTTAAAGCTAACTCAGAAATATATAAATTCGTACATTCTACAATCATTGATAATATTGTATTATCAATAAGAATATCCCAACTACTAAACGAATTGGTAACATTTCTGGCTTCTCTTACAGGTCCTGGAAGATGAGTCGTAATAATATGTGAACAAACTCTTACATTTTGTCTAAATTTCTTTCTTTCTTTTTCTTTTTTTATATATATATATATATATATTTTCCAACAAAATCACCGGAATCATCATCATCTTTGTAATGTGACTCTGGATTAAATAAATTGGAGTACGAATTTAAATTGGAAATACATCAAAAATTTATATATTTCTATTCAAGGAAATTGAATTAAAATATCTCCAATTTATGCATTCAAAGCCATACTACAGATGGTCTCGCAAAGTGGCCAGTACAAATACGTTAGCTTTCAATGAAAAATTCGAATTCAAAATTTATTAACTTTCAGTTATTAAAATATTATATAAGTGTTAATTAGAATTTATATAGAAAAGTTTTGGCCAAATATTAAGTATGACATTAAATTATTTCAATTTTAAGACTGGCCAAAGATAATTCTAAATAATATAATAGATGAATAAATTTACATAAATAATAAAATATGTATTAAATTCCACTCACCCCAATAAGAAGACATAAAAGACACTAACAAGAAAAATCCAAACATTATCATGTAAATGATATTTATTTAACGTATATAGAAAATTATCGGTAATGGATCCATACCTCAACAAAATCTATATAAAATTATTATTGTTATTGGCATGTAACTGGAACTAAAAAACATGTAATCACTGAAAATTGAAATTTTGTCAGGAACATTATAAGCACAGTTATTAATTTTTCATTCAGATGAAGTTCATTGACATACTTTCGCTATCTTGCTTATTCAATTGGATTAATTTATATTGGTCTAATAAGTTCTTGAGATAAACAAGATTTTATACTAAGAATTGAATCTTTCCTGCAGCAGCATATAATCATGTTAATAGTTTCCAATTTCACTCAAACCAGATTCAATCCCATTTAGATCAGTCATACTGAATGATTATGCAGATTATATTCCAAAATTAAAGAATAAACATTATTGCATGGAGAGATTAATGAAGTAAACACTGATGACATATTGGACATTTGTAAAGATGAATGCTTAGAATAAGTGTTGGAAATTCACATTACATAGCATTGGGGTCATTGTTGATGTTAGATGATAAAGATATTCATTCTCATTACGTAGCACTATGGTGATTGATGAGGTTAGATGAGCAAAAAACATCAAAAACTGGAGCGTATTTTAAAGACAGAAAAAGCTAGAAATATATTTTCTTTTTTATTAGGCAAAGTTAAAAAGCAATTACGCTAAAATTTTGCCAGAGAAATGAGAATAAATATTTAAATCCAATAAATATGATTTGAAATCCAAATATTTTAAAATAAAGGTTTTATATTTTTAATATTTAAAACTTCGTTAATATTGCTGTCAGGTTGATATCCCGATGTTTGAAAAATAAATACAAGTTTGTAGATTGCTAAAAGTAAATTATATTATTATTTAATTTAATCAATAATGATATATAATGCAGATTAATTTTAAATGAGATATTATTGAGAATATTTATATTACTTTTTGAGAAATAAATTTATTAAGTTGAGATTGAATTTGAAGTTTTGTTTATTTTAATAAACAAAGTATAAAAATTTAATTTATGTAAAAATTATGGTAATTTGAATTGGAAATGTTATGTAATGTTTTTAACACATAACAATCTTTAGAATTATCAAGTTCATCATCTTCTGTATCTGTGTTATGTTCGCTAAATATTTCACTGTTAGAGTCATCTTCAATTTATGAAATGCAATCCTCCTCACTTTCAACTACATTTCGAATAAATCTCGCAGCCTTTGCATCTCCAATTCATAGGGACGCATTCTTTTTGCCATAATACTCTTAGTAATTTTTAAACATATATTTTCAAATACTTTAAAACAAATACTAATGCTTGAGAGTAGAAATATTTACTGTTACTCTCTATACATAAATTTCTCAAATAAATATTCCATCAGAAAAACACTTATGCGGACAGGCACGTGGGGTGTGTTGTGTGTGTTACCCAAAGCGGTTATATAGGAATATATATCGTTAGGTTATATATCGTTAAAATATGAGTGAAACAAATGCAGCGTGTGAAACCATTAACAAGAGGTGAATATTTAGTTCAATTCGCAAATAAAAATTCTGGGTCCGGATAAAAAAAAAAGCTAAGAGGCAAGATTTTATGTTACACTACCAAACCAAAACACACGAGGTTATTTTGCAGCCACACTTAAAGGGTCCAATTCGTCAAAATTTTATTTTATTTATTTATAGGTAAACTTTAATGCATTTTTTTTTCTGAAAGGTATGTTTCTACAAATATTACTTATGATATAAAAGAATTTTACAATTTTGAAGTATTGTTTAAAAATAAATTAAATTTAAAATTTTGTACTTATTTAATTTTTGATGTAACTCATGAATCACTAGTCTGATTTCATTACTTTTTCCCCTGTTGTGTGCAAAATAGGTATTTTGTTATTTTGTCTTCAGAACCTTTAAAAATTTTACTTGCAAAATTTATAATAAATTTAAAAGTGAAAAAAAGAGCAATTTTGAGACTAATTTTTACTTTGATGAGTATATTTTAAAAATTTTCACATGAATTGAAAAATCCTGAAAATATTTTATTAAAACAATTTTCTTCATGTCTCTAAAGGGAACTACGATTAGCAAAAATTATAATTGTGTTTTGGAATAAGTATCTAGTTATAAATATTGAGAATTTTGTAGTACTTTCAATGAATATTTAATAAATTATTCTTATTTTCCATTTAGAAATATTACTCTAAAACTTTTTTTACTATTTTTCTCATTGAGTATCGCTGATGGGTTCGAAACGGGGCAAAACTACACTACACTTCTTAATGATGCCCTACATAAGTAGTTGTTTTTTCCAGGTAAACACTAGGATAAGTTGCCAATCCGGTTCTATATCCTAGATATTATTAGGAATATGAAGAGCAACAGTAGGACAAAGGAATTCAATTCTTCTTCTATGATGTCAAATATTTTTTTATAAACACCACCTGACATATAACCAAAAGTTAAGGCAGTTACCAATTTTTTTCTTAAATTCATGGGCTACTGCCAAAAATATTTAGCATTGAAAAACGGCAAATTTTAAAATCGAATTTACTCGAAACTCAGTTTTTAATCATATCTCACTGTTGTTCTGGGACGACGATATAGTATATGAAAAGGGGCTTTCAATTAATTTATTTTATTTATTTATTTATTTATTTTATGAAAAGATGCGGCTAATTGCAGGTTTCCTTATTTATTTTTCATTTTCTTCAAGCACTGAGCAATATCTATTTTAAACTCTAGGAAAAATGGACTATTTTCTTCTTGTCTGTAAGCTCTGTGCTTAAAAATTTGCCTGAACATGTGTGAAAGAAAGCGATCATGATGTTGGCAAACTGAGGAAAATAGAGGCTTATTCATTAGCATTTGATAAGGGTTTTAAATAATCATAATATCTTGACTAATGTAGTTATTAAAAAATTAAAAATCTGAATTTCAGATGTATTGGGAGATGTCTTCGGCTATACGGAACCAAATTAGCATACGCCGAATATTCGGTTTGTCTGCCGAATCTCAATCCCTACTAATTATTAAAAAATTAAAAATCTGAGTTTCGGATGTATTCGGAGGTGTCTTCGGCTATACGGAACCAAATTAGCAGACCCTCTATGCGCGATAGATTTCTCTAGCCATAACCGACAGACAAACATATCTTTCTTTTATTAATAAAGATACATGCACACACACATACATATATACATATATATATTATTTATTTGTAAAAAAATACTTTTGCAATTGCCTTTAATATGGGAACTATATAACATTAACTATGCAGTTACAAACGAAAATGATTAAAAATAAAAGTTACTGTATTACTGGCTCCACTGTCGACATAAGGCATGACTAAGTACCAAGAATTTATAAGTTACTATTAAAAAATTTTAATGTTAATTTCATAAATCACACTTTATATAAAAATAAATAAATAAAATGTAGGAAAGTCGTATAATTATATTTTGGATGGTTAATAAAAGAAAAAACTAGTGTGACAAAAGTAATTATTATAGGAAATATGCATGAAAATGTTAAAAATTAATGTTAATAGGTTAAAACTTTACATCTATATAACATCAAAACTTTTTGACTGCTCATTTGCCATCAAAAATTTAAATTTACGGTAGAATTAAAATATGAAATAAAATTTGGATGTTAGCATTTGAAATTTTTAAGTTTGTTGCTAACCTCTATTTTATTTATTTCATGTATATATAGATATTTAAAGAAAACACGATTTTTAAATGAATGGCTATTTTAATTTTTTTTTATAGTATGACGGAAATTTGGTAATTAAAATTCATGGGCGTATTTATTTCTTTTTGGCAACTATCTATAAATAACAACCAAATACATTAGAACCTCAATTACAAAGAATTAAAAATTCAATCATAATTTATAAGTTATTTTATACTTTAAGCTAATATGACATAGTAAAGATTTAAAGAAGTATAATATATTATACATATTTATTTTAATTTAACGTTTTTTTTTTTAAGTTTAAGATATAAAATAAAAATGAACTGTAATAACCACATTAAATATATTTACTTACATAGAGAAATCTTTCTTATTTCAGATAGGTAACATATGATAACCAAGTACCAGTGATCCATTCTCTCACTGGACTTCACATTCACTGGAATTACTATAAAATCTTTCGTAAACAAGTCCACTCCTTTGAACTACTTTTCCACAGATATTTTCCTTTAAAAGCATAAATTACTTAACATTTATATAAAATCAAAAATAAAGAGTGAAACATTTACACTCCATAGATCACAGATTTTATATATTTAAATACTTTTAATACATAGCAATGCTGTATTACTGAATTGCGGTTATTACTTTATTATCCCGTCGATCTATTTTGACAAATTATATAAATCGACAAACTAATCGCAAAGTTATACACACTGGTATAATTTTTGTTTTAAATAACAAAAGAATAAATAAATTAGTAAAAGATTAATAAAAATACAAATAAAACGTTGAATTAAAAATCACTTGATGACATAACAAACATGTGTAACGTGTTTAATGTCAAGTGAATATGATATTTATGATAAGTCATTATTGGCATTTAATCTTATAGTTTGGCGATAGTTTTTTTTTTTTTTTTTTTGATCGACGGGATAATCAAGTAGTATCGAATTGTGTAAAAGAAACATCCTTATAACTCCAAAAATGATAATCATATTAACTAAAAGTTTACTGTGTCGGGTTAAGCGTCTCATTTCCAATTAAAATATGACTTTGAAGAGAAATTTGAATGAAATACAGGGTCATGAAAAATCGAAGGGTGTGGAAAATATAATTACAAATATCTCGGCAACTAATTAACCGATTGACTTGATTTTTTATGCAAAATTTATGTTTTTTTATTGTCTTTTATATTCACTCCTTAAAATAAACAATTTCGAAAATTTTTATATACCTGTACGGATTTGAGCCACATCACTATACACCCGGCAGAAAAACCCTTATTGGAACAGATTCGTCATTTAGGAAACCTTAATGTGTTTCTACAATAGAGCAAAAATATAGCAAAGTCCGCTAATCAGGACGGCAAGATAAAGTAAACTGGTCAATCACCATCGATCTGCGGCGTCTGACAGTCTGTGACAGTTTGCTAATGCAAAGGAACAACGGGAGCGCTTTTGATCTGAAGCGTGGGAAAATAGCACACATACCTCTCACGGGAAAACATATGATCGCAGATTCCGTGTGCAAAAAAGAGGAGTACCCCTGCGCAACCATTCAGGGAATAGCCGTCAAAGATCCTTGACAGGTCCTTGAATGGAGTAGCCGGTGAGTCGCTGAGAAATTCACTATTGTTTTTAGAACGAGATAATTGAGATATGTAGGAGATGAGGATGAGAGAAAAGTTAGTAATTTTCTGGACTCGAGAGAGTGACTATAGGGGGTGAACCTGAAGCGGAGGAGAAAAGCTCTCTCCGGAGAAATAACAGCCGAAACGGCTTAGGATTATGGCTCCCAGGCCGGTGACCGATATAAGGTAACTACGGCGATTGGTAGAGGGTGCCATAACAGTGAAGAGATCTTTATCTCTATAAAGGACAATCGTCTATTGATGATTAATGAACCCAAAGAGACACTACTCTACTAACTTCTAAATTGCAGTGAGAAAATATCCAGTTTACTTTTAACAAAAAGACTTATGCGACAAGCTGCCACGTTCTCATAAACTTTTATTGACCTTGCATAAAAATCATTTCAACAGTATAACATTGTTGTACTGTATGTAATCAACTAATATTTAATCAAGAGATGTTCTATTTGTCTTAGTAAAATAAAACCATTTATTTTAATCTAAATTAATATTGGTTGTTATGCCTTCGAATTAAAGCCCTCGCTCACCGCTACCGCCTTCTTAGCATCCCGCACATACCTTTTATCAGAACGAATATTTCGAGAGTCCAAAAAAATAGTTCCGGATAATCGAGGTTACTGATATTTAATAGACTTCTTCCCATTATTACATACTAAGTACCAGAGTTGGGCAGTATCGAAAATACATGTATTTGAAATACATTTTCAAAATACATTTGTGTTTTGTATTTTAAACCGATAAGATCAAAGTGTTTTTGTAATGTATTTTATGATGGTTTTACAATGTATTTTGTATTTTGAAAATATTCAAAATATATTTTTTCAAATTTCAAACTGCCGTGTTTAAACCGCATAGAGAAAAGCTGCGATTCACTAAAAGGAAATACATGACTGTCTGTTTTGATTAGTTTTCAAATTCTGTTCTTTAAGTTATTATAAACACACTTTTCGATTATTGCTAAGATAAGGAGGTTCATGAATATGTTGTTTAGCTACACCATACTTATTCTTGCTGATTAGTTACAAAAATTATTTTTATATATCTTAATGAACAACAAGGAATGAATAACAAGGAAAAAAATGCATGTATTGTGATAGACCGGAAGGATCTTTCAGAGTTGCATAGGTGCAGCGCTCTATTACCGAAAGGTGCCCACTGACCAAAAATACAAGGCGCTCGTTTTTTTCCGGTCTAGTAGTTTTATTTAAAAATTTCGAAATGAGAAAAAATGAACTTTTAAAGGAACGATTTGACTATGAAAAAATGAAATTTATGACTTTGAAATTTTGAATTATAATTATTCCTACTTTTTATGAATATTTTATAAGTGCATTCTTTTTTTACGAATGTAAGAGCTTTTATATTTTTCCTGCTCTATATTAAAAGTTTCAAGACTTTCATATTAAGTCCAAATGGTTTCTTATTTCTTTGCATTTAGATATGGTTTGTTATTTTACCTGAGTGTTTTAATTTTAAAACGACTTTATACGAAGATTTGGTACATTTGTTAATAATAATAAATCAACTTGTGTTAAAAATTATCTAAGTTTTTCATTTCTATTTTCGCATTCAGTAATACCTAATTTATACATTATTTCTTAAAAGCACCATAATCGAAAAATTTTACCCCAAATATTGTGTTATTGGAAAGTCTAAAAAAATCTTGCGCAGTTGAGAGCTCTTATAAAACACATGCGCATTATATAAAAAGAATAAAACATTCATTTAAATACATTTAAACAATTTTATTAGGTGTCATTGTACATACCAGATTACTATAAAATGTGTTCATTTGTAGACATATACTAAAAAAGACTGATACTAGGCTGGTTTGTTTTTACATCCTTCTAATACATAAGCATTGGAATCGTGAAAAATTTCGACTTTCGTTTTTTGCTTGATTTACACGTTTCGGGATGTCTTGAACGCGATTTAACTATTTTTTTGGAACTGTGTTTCTGTATGTTAATCTGTGTGAGACACAATTTTTCTGGCTCTTCTATCTCAAGAACTACTGCATGATGTTTAATAATCATCAAATTTCAGATTAAGATAACCTTAAGTATAACTTAGCTTTGCGTTTACATTGCCGAACAGGTGGCAATGTAAATTATGCTATGCTTAATTATTTATGCTTATGCTTAATTATGCTATGCTGCTATGCTTAATTATTTTATTCCATGATAGCTATATTGTAAGAACCAAAATAGAGAATTTCACCAATTCCATGATAGCTAAATTGTAAGAACCAAAACAGAGAATTTCTCCAAACTGCATATAGACCTGAACAGAAATACTTGCCGATTAGCTTTTAGTGTATATCGCTCAACAGGTGTTGCTGCTATGCAGTGTTTTTCCTGATTTCCGCAATAACTATATCTAAAAAACTAATGAACAAAATTTAATCCAATTTCACACTATTTTAGATCTGCAAATAAATTAATGCTGATAAACTTTGGGGTGCACCGCTCAAGAGGTGGCGCTGTTTTACTGCATTTTTATGATTACCCTAAAATGTATGTAAATCTCTCGTGTTTTTTTTTTTTTTTTCCCTAAGTCAAAATGATCATATTTGTAAATCCAATTGAAATTAAATAAGTACCACGTTGATAAAAGGTACATTTAAAAAATATTTTTCTGGTTGGTAGTGCATTTATTTGATTTTAAAAAAATCTGAAGTGTACAGATGTGCCGTGAGAGCTGTATCTCAGGAACTAAAACACGGAATTTAATCAAACGTCATTATATTCTGTTAGTATGGATGACATTTTGGTGTATATCGTCCTACAGATGATATTTTTTTCCTGTGCTGTGTTTTTTAGGATTTTCGAGATTTTTATATCTCTGCACCTATTGAATAGAATTGCACCAAACTTTTTATGCTTCTTTTGAAAATCAATACTGTCTGAATTTTGGCTTCCAAAACTCAGTAGTGGGCGGTGCTATCCTATGCCTCCTGAAAAATATTCCTTATCGGATCCACAATCAATTGATGCAGTTATTCCTAGTGAGTAACTACCTTTAAAGGGTAGTTTATTCGTTATTAGTTATTCTTGTAACTTTCATACACTTAAGCACATTGTTGCTGCAATCTTTCAGTTTTGTTTTGTTATCCTTTATTTAGTTTTAATTGGTTTTGCTTCTTTATTTGGAAATTTATAATTTCTAAAGATTTAATTAGTTTTGTAAACCTGCTTTGTATCTGAGTAGTGCAATTTGATGCATAATAGATTTTTTTTTTTTTTTTTTTTTTATGTATTTTCAAAATACATGAATTTTGTGTTTTGAATGTTTTAAATTTGGAAAGTATTTTGTATTTTAAGTTGTAAAACTAATGTATTTTGTATTTTGTATCGAAAATGGTTTTTCGATGTATTTTGCCCAACTCTGCTACGTACACACCGAATTTCAAGTCTCTATCTCAATTTGTTCGGGAGATAGAGCATTTACAGACACATAGACAGATGGAAGGCAAACTTTTTTCTTCTAAAAATATGTTTTTTGCAATCTCCAATGTCTGAAACGTGTAAATCCGTCAAATTTATTTTTTCTGATTTTTAAAACGATTACCCTTACGGTTTACCCTATAATACGTATGATAGGTAAGTAAAACATATATGTTGGCAAGTATTAATCTGTACTGAAAACTATCCTGGTAAAAATGCTGTTATACAGGGTGTGTCAGGTATTTGAGAACACGCGTTATAGGTGAAATATCACCCTGTATATCATAGTTACAAATATTTTTCTGTTACACGTAAACATGTCAGAACCTTGGTCTACAATAGTTGTGAGCCCCTCACATATACATATTGTGAAATATGTTTCTCCAATTCATAATCCCCGAGAATCCAAAAGAGGAGAAAAGAAAAACCTAGTTAAGAAGATCTACGTCAAGCAACGGCACGTGCTACGATGACGTCGCAAGATCATTGACAGGGGCGTAGCTACCGTGGAGCAGTTGGAGCAAACTGCTCCAGGCGCACGAATCCTAAGGGCGCAAAACTAGAAAGAGTGAAACAAAAATTTGTAAAAATATTTGCATATTTTTTTCTTTATTAATGAGATATTTTAGATGAATCTTGTTACAATCAGCATATTCCTATGATATTTTACCTTGTTTTTATCCTCAACTATTTCGATTTAAAAAATGTTTTTATGCATAGCTAAAATAAATTACTTTTATTCCTGAAGTATTAATTTCTATTCATACCATATTGCAACCTCAAGTAACTTCACCAACACCATTTCAGCATGCCTGATTTTTTTCTGTAACTTTTGCGTAGTTCCAGTTGAAGAATTTCAAATCTTAAAGTAATCAAAACTTGTTTACATGGCTCTCACCAGTCCCTTTATTGGCTACCACTATTTCCAAACAATAATCTTCCTGGTATATTTCCGATAGAATGTTTTAGAAATTTATCATGATGATAACCGTACGGAAATAATGATATCCAAAGAAGTCACCGCTGATAAACCTATATTTACGATGTAACATCATTGCCTTTGCTATTTTGTTATTTTACGATTTGGAAAAAAAAAAAAAAACAATAGTTTGACAAATTGAAGAAAATTATTAACCATTTTACAAACGAAAAACCAAGAAAATGAAAATTTTGTTGTTGTTTTTTAGTGGGAACTAAACATGCAACAATACATATTACAAAACAATAATAAGAGCAGGATTTAAACATCTGTCCACGGCGACAGGAGGGGGGGGGGGGGGAAGAGGCAAATTAAATTTTGTGCGTATTGTTTTTGAGATTTTGAAAATATTGCAAATCTCATGCAGAATCGATAAGCATTTTCCTTCAAAAAGAAAGAAAAAGTTAAGTATGAAATTCAGTGTTCCTTAGGACCTGATTATCGCCTGTGCAAATTTACACCACTTTTTTCGAAAAGTATTTTTCTGCATTAAACCGTATTTACTCGCAGAATTTTAGGATTAAATAAGACAAAACATATTTTTCGAAAATAGTAATGTCGGTTTGCTTGGGCCGTAATCAGGTGCAACAACCCCACAATCCCCCACACCACACGACCATCTGATATCACAAGTTAGTAGCCAACGAATTTTGGAATTATAAAATAAAAAAAAAACCCTAGAATTACTCCACTGAACTTTTCGAACAGTTTAAAAAAATTCTGTGTGATCAAAATAAATATTTCTGTATAACAATGAACAAAAACTGATATCCTAATTTTATACAAAGGTGAAATATTTCTTCTGGTGATAAAAAAACTCGTGTTTTAAAGAAAACGTGCACTTTCATACATAAAGCTTAAACATTTTTTTTAATAACATAATTTTCAACAAATTTTAATTCCGCCCGTGTTGAAACAAGACGTATAAATGAAAAAAAAATAGGATTTTACTAAATTAAATCACATTCTGGCAGGCTCAGACAGACCCGCCGGGCAACCGACCTGTGGGTCGGTGCGCCCTGAACCAGGTAAGCTGCGCTTTCCTCAAGTGAAGCTAATAGTTACAAAACTTGCTATAAGCGTTAGATTTGAAGTGTCTTAAATTGTGTAATATTTTTTTAAAAAAAATCACTTTTTTAAGCATTTTTTATTAATGATTTTGTTTCTCTTTGCAAAGCAGAAGAATTAATTGAATTGTTTTCTTTAAAATTTCTTTGTTTCAGAGGACCATTTAAACCTTTCAAAACCTAATGTATATTCTGTAATTCTGTTACCAATGGCGGCATGATCTGCCTCAAGAATTTTCAACCTCTCTGGCACAAAAGAGCGTCGCCTCTATTTCAAATTGTATACACGCTTTTTTTTTTTTAAGTTTGTTGTAAAATCATTTATTATGAGTATTTGTCTGAAATGTGTAGGTTTCGTGTATTCGTACATAAATCCAAATGATGTGATTGTAATTTCACCAGTATAGATGTTTATCATATAGATTTTTGCGCTTGAGGGACAAAAATAATTATAAAGAATATTTTCGGCAAAGAAAAGGTATATCAACTGTTTTCTTTTATGTTAAAAATTACATTTGAATATGAAAACGGGACTGTTTCAATATTGTCTATAAATGTGATAACCAGACCGGCGGCCAATTATATTGTATATACGTTTGAACAGGACTGTTCAACATACGGCGCCATTTGTAGGTTCTTTTTGCCCCTCCGATTATACCCTGTTGCTACTTTTTTTTTTTTTTTTTTTAAATACAGTACATTATGCCTAAGAGGGAAATCTGCTTATATAGAGCTGTAGACAGAGTTTACTGTATAAAAATATATTTTAAAACTATTTTGTTTTAAAGTCAAATTAATAATGTTTACACGTTTCTTAATATTACTGGCACAATTAAGATTTCTTTTTTTTTTAATCCTCCAACTGCAAAAAGAGTTTAAAGTCGGTTTAATATCATAACATTATTACTTCAGGGTTCGTACGGATCCTGGAATTTACAGACGAGAAAATTCTTCTATGCCATAGTATTTTCTTATAGAAAATCTCTGCTTAAATAAGGCAAAAATTCGCGCGTTAACCTAGATTTATTTTTCTATAAAAAATACTGATATTCCTCCTGAAAAATTCCCTGACCCGTATAAACCCTGTTATTTAGTATAAAATTATGTATACTTAGAATTCTACACTAGTCACTCGCAAGCTAATGTTAAACCAATGGCAGCGTTCTTTAGAAATTTCTCATTTACATTTCGGTATTTTTAAGTGATTTTTTTTTTGAATGGAATATATCAGATCGATGTCTAAATGATTATCATTATACTGTTTCAATTTTTTTTTTCTAAGGATACTTTCAATTTCGGATCCAGTTCTGAAATTGAAAGCATCCCCAGAAAGTAAAATTGGAATGGTAATGGATATTATTGGTTTCTGCTAACAAGGTAGTAAAATAATGAGTTTCTAAAATGTTGCGTCCTTCAAAAAATCCAAGGTCTGCTACACAGTGACCGAGGGCGACACTGCGTGCAGTAGCGGCTCTTCACAATCACTTTTCTACCAGAATATGATCTGATTTAATGGTGGGATTTTCTAAGATCAAACAAGGATTAAAAAAAAAAAAAAAAAAAAAATGTATATGTATATGAAATTACTGGTAGTAAAGTGATTGTGAACCATTTGTCGAACCGCCACTGTCTGCGTGGTGAAACCTTGTTGTATAAGATGAACTTGAACAATAAAAATAATTTAATTGAGATTTAAGAGAAAATGTTCATCAGTTATTGTCGCAGAATGGTTGAAAAATAGTTTAGATACCAAACCCGTCAGCTGATTTCTTCGAAAATTAATACAATTCTTGCGACAGATTTATAACATACCTGCCATCATCATCAAAAACACACCAAATCGTGCTCTGAGAATCTGAAAACGTGAAGAAATTCTAACATACACATATTGACATATTGAACATATATTGACATATAACATATTGAATAATTGAAAAAATTGCGAGAACGGATTCAAAGTATTTGAAAAATAAAAATTATGTTCATTATTTATTAATTATGTTCATTTATTTTTTTTGTGATTACAAGGCTTGCCTATTCCTTTCCTTACACTATATGTTTATAGAAAGTAAAAACTGAAATCTTGAGTAACATATGAGGGTGTCAGTCAGGGTTCTCGCGCCGATCGCCACTGTGCCTAAATGCTTCATTTGGTGAGAAAACTAAAGATTGAAATCGCGAAATTGCAAGAGGTGTTTTTCTTTCGGCGACACCCTTAATGATCTACGATTAAACCTTTTCTGTGTAACTCATTGTTTGTATTTTGATACTCAGTATTTCACGACGAATCCATTACTGCCATTATGTGAATTTGGCTAGTTTTTCTTTAGCGATTAGCCAAATTGCTCAAGTTTGCCAGTGACAACCCCGGTGTCAACTTGTATTGTCCATTGGCTATCTTTCTAAACCATTATAGCTGTAGATATATAGTTGCAATAGTAAAAATATAATAAAAAAAAAATAGATATTAAGAGCGGCAGATTATATTGACCCATTGGCGCATTTAAAGTAAAAATATCGCACAATTAGCAGAAAATATTGGTAGGTACTCTGTACTTAAATAATTATAATTCATTTCACTATTCATTATTTATTTTTTGTTATTTGTATTTAATACGTTATTAAAATTACTTTGTGATTTTCAAATAAAGTAAGATTTTAAATCAAATAAAGAATATTATGTAAATTTTAAACTTCAAAACAAAATTACGCAGGACAATTTCGAGTGACAAGAGGGCGCACAAGCTTTACTTGCTCCAGGGCGCTGAATATGTAGCTACGCCACTGATCATTGACCTAAGTCCTTGCCTAAGCCCAGATAACCGGGGACTCTGAGAGAAAAGAACGAAAAAAATGAACTGCGCAATAAACTTTTTCTCTGGTTAGATCATCTGTAAAACTCTAATCTATGTGTAACTTGTTTCTGCTCGCTCCTAAAGCCGCATACTTAAGGGTGTATTCGAAAAAATATTTTTCCACCCTCAACAGCTCGAAATTTTCCGATACATTTTCAGACTCATTTTTAAAAGTAAAAACATGAAACTTGCTGGGGTGATTTCTGAAGACATGTTTAACATGCCGTGTGATTTCATTTTCAGCTCAATTAATTAGAATTTGATTTTTAAGCAATTATTTTCTCAGTATGACCATTTTTTTCATTCCCAGATCGCCCGCTTCGGAAAAATCAGTTCAAAACGCCAACTTTGACAGCGTTTTTTACAGTATTTTCTGCATTTATCAAAAAATTATTAAGCATGGCACATTATGTAGTTTCTAAATAAGAGAATTTCCCAGTTTGATGCGTTTGAGAGCAAAAATGAATTTTAAAATGAATCTGAAAATAAGCAGTTTGGATCGGAATGCACCCTTAATTGTGAAATGTGAATCCAATATTAATACAAAAATTAAAAAGGATTCAACTCGAAAGACCGTCCCTTTACTGATTTAAGTGTGACTTAATTATTTAACTAATAATATGTATTTTTTTTCTGCATAGCAGCATGAAGTGCGAACGACACACGGCGGAATCGGCTGTGAAAAATTGAAGCAACAGGTTTGTTGATTTTACGATATTGCCCTACAAATAAAAGAGAAAAGGTAAGATACTTTTACCTTATTCTTGTATAACTGAAACTAAATGTATATAACTGTATATTAGAGCATAAATAGTTACGTAGACAGAAATTGCTCAGAAAATATTTAAGTAGATATGTTGTAGTCATTACCTAGTATGATGAAAATTCAATAACGTCTATTTAATAGCTAACAAAATAAGATTTCGAGACTGATTTTGTTCTTGCTAACAATAACAAATACAAAAAGTAAAACATTGTAGGTCAAAAAAATATATATATTTATTATGACATCGTATAAAGATAATCAATTTATTGAAAAATTGAATGCATCGAACTACGCCAACTGGCGCTTCAAGATTCAGATGTTGCTAACCAAAGATGATCTCATTGAAACAATTACAGAAACTGCTCCTGCCACACCCGACGCTGCGTGGTCGCAGATTGGAACAAAAGGGATAAAAAAGCGCGTGCTCTTATAAATTTGAGCATCGAAGACGCGCAAATAATTCACATAAAACACTTAGAAACTGCTCGTGAAACGTGGGATAAACTAAAAGAAATTCATGAAAGAGAATCACTTTCTAGTAAATTATTTTTACTACGAAAACTGTATAATACAAAACTAAGTGAAAACGGAGACATGCAACAACACATTACAAACATATTCAAACTGATCGACAAATTAGTAGCAATTGGTGAACACATAAGCGATTCACATATATCTGCGATCATGTTATGTTCATTGCCTAGGTCATACGACGTTTTGATTACCGCCCTTGAATCACGTTCAGAAACTGACCTGACGCCTAATTTTCTGAGAACAAAATTAATTGATGAATACCAGCGAAGAATAGAAAATAGAGACATGTCACAAAATGCATCCAAAGCATATAAAATAACGAAAAATTCGGCATATGCCAACAATAATAGAAAAGACAACAAATACTGCACTCATTGCAAAATGCGGAACCATAATACCGCCCAATGCTGGTTCATCAAGAAACAAAAACAAAATTCATACACTCAGCAGCATGGCTACCATCCTCATCCAAACAGATATAATAACCAAAAACAAAACTCAACACAACTTTGCTTTGAAAAAACTAACACAAATGATAGGAATGAAGAATATAATTCCAAAAAAGAAAAACGTAACGACGTGGCATTCCTAGTGGAAAAAAGTGATACAAATACTTGGGTAATTGATAGTGGTAGTTCAAAATAACAAATGATAAAACATTGTTTTCAAAATTTAACGAGAATGCCGAAACTGAAATAACTGTTGCTAACGGTAACAAATTAAAGGCATACGGTTCTGGCGACATAAATATTCAAACGGACAACAACAGTGATCAAATTACGCTTAAAAATGTGTTATATATACCTAATATAGAAACAAATCTACTTTCAGTCAGTAAGGCGACTTAAAACAGTTGTGAAGTAATTTTTGAAAAGGAAAAATGTAGCATAATAAACGACGGCAAAACAATATTAGAAGGAAAATTGAGAAATAACCTGTATGAAATAAATTTCGCTAGTGATATAAAAGAACAAAATTACGTAAACATGGCATACAGCTGTCAAAATCCCAACTGCATTGACCTGTGGCACCGCAGAATGGGACACCGTAGCCATCAAGCAATTAAAGAAATGCAAAATAATCAATTGGTCACCGGTGTAACAATAAATAATTGCAAGCATGAAAATACATGCGAAATATGCATTAGTGCAAAAACAACAGAAACTCCGTACCCCAAACAAGCAAAACACAGGGCTACACGAAAAACCGAGTTAATTCACTCTGACGTATGCGGGCCGTTACAGACCCCTACAATAGGTGTCAAAACATACTTTGTAACTCTTATAGATGATAAAACTAGATTTTGCATAATATACTTAATGTCTAGGAAAAGCGAAGTATTTGAAAAGTTTAAAGATTACGTATCTCTAGTATACAATACATTCGGCAGATACCCAAACATAATAAGATCAGACAATGGTGGTGAATACACCAGTGCCGAAATGGAACAGTATCTTAAGGATAAGGGTATAGAACATCAACTGACAGTTCCACATTCTTCCAGTCAAAATGGAGTTGCAGAACGCAAGAATAGATATTTACTTGAGATGACCCGTAGGATGTTACTAGAAGCTAAATTACCGCACAAGCTATGGGGAGAAGCGATAACCACAGCCAACCACATTCAAAATCGCTTACCTACAAAATCTAACAACATCACGCCTTACGAGGGATGGACAAACAGAAAACCTAATCTCCACTACCTAAGAGTATTTGGCTGCCCAGCCTAAACCCACATAAATAAATCAAAACGCGGAAAATTAGACGAAACTGCACAGCTAGGATAATTTGTCGGATACGACAATAGAAGCAAAGGTTACCGAGTGTATACTAATGATGGAAAAGTTATATTAACTAGATCAATAAAATTCCTCTAAAATAAACTTCCATGCATACAAAATGATAATAATCTTGAAGAAACCAAACCAAAAAATTCTGAAAATGAACAACTAATGGAAGAGAACCCGCACGAAATATTAGTAAAAATCACACCTGCAGAATGCGAACCATCAGTGCCCAAACAATCAACTAATGAACCGCGAAGATCGGAACAATCCAAAAGGGGAGTACCGCCCGATCGCTTCGCGTACACCGTTAAGACAAACACAATTTATGAGCACAAAGATTGGGATGACATGATGAGCATTCAAAATCCAGTTGAGAGGCAGAATTGGCTAAAAGCTGCTCAAGAAGAAATAAATTCGCTAAAGGAAAACAATACTTGGAAACTGGTGGAACCCCCACAAGGAAAGAAAGTCATCGGCAGTAAGTGGACTTTCAAAGTCAAATACGATGATCAGGGAAACGTAAAAAGATACAAAACTCGCCTCGTCGCGAAAGGCTTCCTGCAAAAATATGGTGAGAATCATGATGAGACATTTGCCCCAGTGGTGTCTCACACGACAATCCGAACCTTTCTAGCCGCAGCCGCGTACCACGGATTTGACGTACACCATCTTGACATTAAAACCGCCTTTCTACACGGCGAACATGACGAACATATCTACATGACACAACCCGAAAGTCATGAAATACCAAATCAAAACAATAAAGTATGCAAGTTGTCAAAGGCTATATATGGCCTAAAACAGGCACCAAGAGCCTGGAACATTTAAATTAGCGAAACTCTAAAACAGATGAATCGTATACAAAGTACAGTAGACACTTGTTTGTTTACACGCAAAAATAAAATCAAAGAAGATACCATTTACATAATAGTTTATGTTGACGACCTTTTGATAGCAGGTAATAAAGAAAATATCGAGAAATTTGTAAACAAATTGGAAAATCAACTCAAACTTAGTGACTTAGGTGCAGTAAGCAACTATCTAGGAATAAACATAAAGAAGCTAAAAAACGGATATACTCTAAATCAGACGACAAAAATTAATGAAATAACAAGCAAATTTAACTTAACTAAAAGCAAACCCTATGGTACTCCTATGGATGCAGGATACCTGAGAATAAACAACAACAACAATTTACTTTCAAATAATCATAAATACCGGCAAGGCATCGGAGCACTATTGTACATAGCGACCGTAACAAGACCCGACATCTTGACCGCCGTCAACATACTCAGTCGGAAGATCGAAAAGACGACTGAGATAGACTGGAAAGCTCTAAAGCGCGTCATGCGATACTTGAACGCAACAAAAAATCTACACTTGATAATAAATACAGAATTTGCCCCATTTCTTGAGGCATATTCAGATGCTAACTGGGCACAAGATTCTGATACAAGAAAATCAACATCAGGAAACGTATTTTTAATAAGAAAGAACCCTATTTATTGGCTATCCAAACGCCAATCATGTATTGCCCAATCGTCCGCTGAGGCGGAATATGTTGCAGCCGCAACTGCTGCAAATGAAATCGTCTGGCTAACAAGACTTCTAGAAAATCTAGATCTTCCTCAAAAACATCCAATAACACTCTTCGAGGACAATCTTTCAACAATAAAAATGACAGAGTCCGAAAAACACTCCAACAGGGCCAAGCATATTGGTGTGAATTTCCACGTCATAAAGGACTTAGTTGAAACCGGTATCATAGAACTTCGATACTGGGCCAGCAAAGCCATGGTTGCGGACGTATTAACTAAGCCCGCACCCAAACCTGAAAAACCGCGAAAGACTCAAACTATTATACTTTCCTCCACTCAGGGATTAAGGGGGGTATATTGTGAAATATGTTTCTCCAATTCATAATCCCCGAGAATCCAAAAGAGGAGAAAAGAAAAACCTAGTTAAGAAGATCTGCGTCAAGCAACGGCACGTGCTACGATGACGTCGCAAGATCATTGACCTAAGCCCAGATAACCGGGGACTCTGAGAGAAAAGAACGAAAAACAAAGAACTGCGCAATAAACTTTTTCTCTCGTTAGATCATCTGTAAAACTCTAATCTATGTGTAACTTGTTTCTTCTCGCTCCTAACGCGACATACTTAATTGTGAAATGTGAATCCAATATTACTACAAAAATTAAAAAGGATTCAACTCGAAAGACCGTCCTTTTTCTGATTTAAGTGTGACTTAATTATTTAACTAATAATATGTATTTTTTTTCTACATAGCAGCATGAAGTGCGAACGACACACAGCGGAATCGGCTGTGAAAAATTGAAGCAACAGGTTTGTTGATTTTACGATATTGCCCTACAAATAAAAGAGAAAAGGTAAGATACTTTTGTCTTATTCTTGTATAACTGAAACTAAATGTATACAACTGTATATTAGAGCATAAATAGTTACGTAGACAGAAATTGCTCAGAAAATATTTAAGTAGATATGTTGTAGTCATTACCTAGTATGATAAAGATTCAATAACGTCTATTTAATATCTAACAAAATACTTCCAATATGTGTGCTGCATTGCATTCTTTGTTAAACGGATAAGGTACAACAGCTGTTTTCAAAACTCTTTTAAATGCTAATTCATTTTGAAAAAAATCAAAATTTATATAAACATAAAAACAACAATCATATGCCATGACTTAATTGTTAAAACACTGTTTTATAGCATTCACCCAGAAAAGAAAGAATTTAAAATTCAGTAAAGAAAAAAATTAGTGTTTACTTAAATCACACACCAAAAAGGCGAGAACATTGGCCATTATTTAACACAAACTCAAAGACCACGTAAAAGATAACTTCATATTTACAGTGAGAATGTTAGTTCCACAAAATGGTAATTATTAAACTAGTTTAAATTAAAAATACACACACACACACACACACACACATATATATAAATAGAATAACAGACAGGCATATTTCTCAATCAACAATTTGTGACAAATGAACCACGTAGGTATGATAGAAAATTTTTCACATGATATTTTTATATAATTTCCGATCTCTGACAAATACAAAATATTATTTGCCATTAAAACGAAAACAAAAGCATTAATATGATACACTAACATAAATAAATAAATGTAAAATAATATTAGAAACTTATATTACTTATCAATATCTTCGACCAGTCGCAATGCTTTCTGATAAAAAAATGGAGAGCACAGGTAGCTTGTTTCTTGTTGTTCTGGTGACAATTTTTCATTGTAGATGTAGCTAAAATCAATTAATCAAATTTAAATGACAGAAAAATTAATATATAATAATTTAAACTTAAAATGTCATGGAATTTTCTAGAATTATTATATAAAAATGCAAAATTAATAATAATAAAATGTTAAAATCTAAAATATCCCTACTCGAGTATTGTAAAGGAAATTTATCGATTTTAAGTGAAAAAAATTGCAGTGACAAGAATTAAGCACAATAAATGAATCAAATCGAAAACTTTATGTGAAAAACATGCTCCCATTCTCAGAAGTTTATTTGGTGAAATAAACTTGGGGGGAGAGCATAGTGGGCTTTAAAATCTTTTAATTTCACATGATCATTAGAAGTCTATCCAGGACTGCCCCAAAAGTCGTGAGGGTGCACCTGGCAAAGCAGTTAATCGCGCCCAACGTATACTGCAATACTGGACTAATAAAGTTATCTTTTGAATTATATAAACTATAGAATAATATATAATATAGATAATAAAATGTATGAAAAATAGCACTACTTTCGTATTTAATATGCATAATTATTTGTAATTTTGCAAAATTTTCTATCCTTTACAATATTTTAAATATTTTTTGTTCGCATTCATGGTTACTTTCATCAAATGTATATATTTCTGGACAATTATACCAACTTTGCCTATATGAAATAAAGTTAATACTCAGTTTTATTTGTCATGAAGAAGCATTTAAAAACCAATCTAGAGCTAAAATAACATTATTTCATACAGAGGAAACATTATTTAAAATTCTACAGAGAAACCCAGAGCCTTTACACAGCCACCCTGTTTGCCCGATGGTTACGCCCACGGTCGGTAGGTTTCACGCTTAAGTTTCGTTTTCTCCTATGACGTCACTGGAACTCATCTCCAATCTTAGGTAACGTATTTTTTCGCTTTGCATAAAGCTTTCCGTTCATAAAAAAGTATTATATACTTATTTAATATCCTGTGAATGATATTTGGAACATCTACTAACTGAACATTTTCAAATTAGAGTTAATATATTTATATGTTTTTATCATTTAGAATTTTTTAAGGGATCAATCTTCTGTTTACATTTAGTTTTTGGAAGTATTAACTTTCGACACGTTATTAATAATTTACTTAAACACGTTTGCGCAAAAAGCAAAAGTTTTCCTACTTCCTCGGTTCTATTTCATTATTTTAGATAAATCTTTTCAATATAATGTTTTACAATTCAAAATACTTTGAGAAAAATCGAAATACTTTCGCTTAAATGTATAAATCTTTGAGAAAAATGCGCTTATAATTATGTTATACATTTTCAAATATATATATTATTTATTCATAAATTAATATATATTATGAAATTTTATATATTTATATATTTACAAACTCATGATTTAACATTCTAAAAACGCAGAATTTATGTAATAACGTTTTTCAAAGTTATAATTTTTCAAAACATTACAATATAATTTAATATTATATTTACTATATACTTACAACACAATTTAAAAAATACTATACAATTTTCAAAGCAACTTTGGATAAATATAAGAAGAGTTTTTTTTTCTTTTTTTCCTTGGGATTTTTTGGAATCCATAAATATTTTAAAGAAAAAAGAGTAACAATTTTTTAAACAACAGCAATAAACTTTAGATAATTTTTAGAAATCTCTCCCTAAATTTGTTTACATGCACTAATACAGAAATTTGAATTATAAAATTATTAAAAATTATTAGAATAGTCTTTATAGAGAGCATAAACGTCACAATATAAAATATATATGGGTATTTCCTCGAGCACTTGTCGTGTAAGTCGCATACTATTCTTGTTGGCCACCGTTATTTTATAAAACTTACTTTTTCTACTTTACTTTTTTCAATTAATGATATATCTTCCATAAAATAAGTCACATTTTTCCGTTCTAAAATACTGGTAGTCAAAAATCTAGAATGTGATTTACACGACAAGTGCTCATGGAAATGCCCATATATATTTTTTTCAACTGTTGCTCTAAATTACATACTTCAGCATAAAGAAAGTAAAAATATATAAGTTAAAAAGAAATAGCTGTGCTATTATTTCATTGATAAAAATTTGCCATTCACTATAATGAATTATTATTGCACTTTAGATAATTTCTTAGATTTTTTTCTTGATTCATCAGAACTGGAGAATTTATAATGTCGATTTAGTGATCTCTATTGAGCGATTTTAATCTGATGAAAGTTCTTGTACGAACATAGCATGAAATTGCAAAATAATCTATTTCGGAAAATAAGTTTTTTTAAATGTTTGTCAATTTTCTCATCACGCCACATTCTTTTCTTGAATCGTTACCGTGAAATTTTTGAAATTCCTCTTCCATTTAAAAACAATTTGAAGCCATTTTTCTGTCGGTTCTATTAACTATCCTCTTGAAATTGAAGAGGAATAAGGAATATTCAATTTTAAATAATAAGGAATAAGGAATTGAAATTCCTTATTCGGAGTTGGTAATTGATTGGTTGGATGTTGAATTGCCATATTCGAATAGTTTAGAAATATTTTTCTTTTTGATTCTAAAGGCGATGTATCCTGCCAGCATTTTTATTAAATCTGGGTTCTCTCCTGATGGTGGATAAATATGATTTTCATCATTATTATTTTTCGATTCGTAAACTTCTAATAATGAATCATCTTCACCTGACATACACGTCATCTTCCAAGTCGCTTACTGCTGATCGTTCTTCAGGTTATTAGGATTATCATTTTCTAAATTTAATATGATGTCGGCACTTAATGTGGTCGTATCTTCTTCCTCAGAACAATTTCCATTAGAAATTATAGCTTTTGAGCTTCGACTCAGAAGCAGAAACTTTATTCTTTGGCTGACAGCTGTTGGTAAAGGATGATCATAAAGTTTACCAAAACCTCTTATAAAAGAAAAAAAGGATTCCAAAACATCTTGGTTGCATCTTGAAGATATGAGATATGAATAACCTTCAGATTTTATTTCTGCATGTAGTCCTTGAAGGCTACAAATTGAAACCAAAAGGCCTTTCTGGAATGGCGAGAAGTTTATTTTCCGATGACCTGAATAGATGCGCATAGATAATATAATTTTTTTTAAAGCTGTATTCTACTCATTTATATTTGTTCCATATGCACTTTTTAGTTTATTGGTGCGGTGATGAGCTACTCTAGAATTTAATACATCGAAACCATCATTCGCTATTTTTATAAATTCTGCCACATGACTGTTTCCTGGTGATGTATTTTAATCACATCACCTGGCAGGACATATTCAATGGCAGATGCAACAGTGCCTGAAAGCAATTCAGCAGCTTTTCTTACATTCTGCCTCTCTGTATTGGTTAATATAATATGGTCGTTGTTAATTTTATACGTATATTTCAGATCGCCGTCTTTTTGCTTTTCAATAAGCTGTTGTAAAATGCTTTTCGTAACTGTTTTCCCATTTGCCAGTTGATAGCCTTTATATATCAGATGATTTCTCAGAAGTTTAAGCGCATGAGGGACATCGCAAAATGCCCAGATATTTCTATCCTCACAAAAAGGATTCTTAAAATATGTGCAACCTAGTTTGATGCCTAAATCTGATATCAGTAGTAGTATAGAAAAGACAGTTCGAAAGAGACGGTGGATTGTGGATTGAGGAGGGATGAGGAAATCGTACTATAGTACGAGAGGGTTTGAGGAGAGTGTTAGGAGAGGAGATAAGATAGGATAGTGAGATAAGATAGGATAGTGAGATAAGATAATCTGATAGTGAGATAAGAGTAAAGTGTGGAAAGATCATGCTATAGTAGGAGAGTATTAGTTTAGGAAGAAAATTATAGATAGTTTTCGAACGTAAGGAGTCGATCTAGATCATACTATAGTATGATAGGGTAGAAGGGGGCTAAATTTTTAGACGGGGCTTAATTTTTCGTAGTGTTTTAGAGTTTAAATGAATGTCCATATAAGGTAATGTTATACTGTAACATAAGAGTTTAGGTCTTTTTGAGAGGAAGCTTATTTTTTGGAATCGACTTAGGGTTTGGACATGAAAATGCTAGGTGGCGCCCTCAAGCGGCGGGAATTGGAAACTATTGTAATTAGGTTATTTTTTCATAAAAATTTTACTTGGAATCGAACCTGTAACAAAATAGTCTCTTGACTTGATAATTTGAAGTAGGTTTAACTGATCAAGCCAAGAAACTATACCTGTAAGTCGAGATTTTAGATGTTTCAAGGCAAAAATTGCGGTCCTCTCATCTATGGGCGTTGGTTTGTCGGTTACTTAAGATGAGTCAACAGTACCTATTTTAACTACTACTACACTTTGAGAATTACTTTAATGTATACGACTTTATCAATTTTGCATGCGAGAGTAGGGTCATTCCACCATACCTTAGTTTCGAACTTCGCAACAAATTTCATTTTTTGTAACTGATATGCTATGCACTATTTGAGAATTACTTTAATGTATACGATTTTCATTTTCAGTTTTAACATATTTTATCGATTCTGCGCGTGAGAGTAGGTTCATTTTACAAAACCCTGGTTTCAAACCTGCAAACTATGATTCAAATTTCATTTTTTGTGGCTGATACGCTGTGCATTGGGCAAACCGTGCCCCAACATTTACTAATATATTTTTGAATACTATCTTTTCTTGTACTTATCATTTTATTATGCTTTCGTTTAATATTAATTTAACTTAACGGGAGTTATAATTGCATCACAACATTTAAAATTCTGATAGTTTTTATTTTTTTTAATTTTCGGCTATGTCTTTTTGAAAAGGAAGTATGTAGGGGGGCTAAATTTTTAGGGGTTCAAAAGTCACTTTTTTAATAACTGATATGCTATCCAATGCCCAGACTGCGTCTCTAACGTTTACTTGCATGCTTTTAAACATTATTTTTCGCAAACATTCGATAAGTAAACAGCCTTTTCTACAAAAACTAACTATTATGTAAATAATGATACTCATTGATTTTAAGGGAGATTATTTCACAAGTACACAAATTTTAAGAAAGGATTTTTTTTTAACATTCCAATTAAATTAATTATGTACATTAATTTTTAACACACTACTGTAATTTAAATATATTATTTAGTCACTAACCCTGATATTTTTTCAAAGTAAATGTTTTATAAGCATCGAAGAAATACCTTTTATTTTAAATAACTTAATTTTTGATTGCAAACCATTTTGCATGTTTTTGTAAATAAGTTCTTTATGAAGTATACAACAGTTTATTTTAAAGATCATGAAACCCAAAGCCTTGCAATTTATTCTTGATTTAATTAAATTTATATCACAAATGTGTTAACATATGCAATTGATATTATTAAAAAGTCTTTACCAAAGTCTAATACTAATGACTTTTATAAATTAACGATTAAAAAATAAAGATTTATAATTATATAACTAAAGCATAGTGAAAGTTACAATACATATATACTAAACGAAAACATAGTGAAAGTTTTAAAGTCTTATATACAGATAGATACACAAACTCACTTTTGATAAATTGTAATTTTTTTCTGCTAACTCGTAATACTTGAATTGACTTGAATTTGAATTAATATGATTGATTGATTACTTGTATTTGAAATCTTGATTGGTTGATTGATTGATTAATATGATTGAATACTTTTATTTTAAATCTAATTGAACTTTTAAAAAATGTAGAGGCAAGTAAACTCGCTTTTGCAAACTTGATTTATGAAATTTTTAAATATTAATTTAATTTTGATAACTTAATTTTTTAAACTTTTTCAAAAGTTTTAAATTTTTTTAATTTTGTAAACTCTATAATTTTTTCAAAGTTTTAATTTTAAATTTTTATAATTTTTTTTCAAAGTTTTATTTTTTAAATTTTATAAAGTTTTTTTCGAAGTTTTAATTTTTTTAATTTTTTAAATTTTATAAAGTTTTTTTTTTTAAGTTTTAATTTTTAAATTTTATAAAAGTTTTTTTTCTTTCAAAGTTTAAATTTTTAATTTTTATAAAGATTTTTCAAAGTTTTAATTTTTAAATTTTATAAAAGTTTTTTTTTCTTTCAAAGTTTTAATTTTTAAATTTTATAAAGTTTTTTTAAACTTTTTAATTTTAAAAAGTATAAATTATAATATTAAGATTATTAGTTTAATGTTTTAAACTTAAGTTATACATATGTAAATTATACTCTAACACTCTATTAAAAGTTCTAAAAGGTATAGCAAAATAAACATACATATTAGTAATGATATGATATGATATGACTGATTGATTAATTGATTGATATGATATATATTATGTTAATGGTTTTATTCTTTTTCGATGAATAGTATTAACTTTTTCGAAGAATAGTATTAACTTTTAATTTTTGAAAGTATGAATCATAGTATTAAGATTTTTAGTGGGATATTTTTAATTTTTATATGACTGTTTATTTCTTTAGTTATACATGCACAAATTATAACATTCCATTAAAAGTTGCAATAGGGGTACCATACTCGAACACTTTGAAAAATAAACACACAGGTTAAAGAGGATAGGAATACATTTTGTTTTAAACAATTCATTTTATTATATGAATTATTATATCATTATATTATTATATCATTAGTATTATATGAATACTTAGTAATTGTCTACTTAATTGAATACAATTTTTAGTAGAATGTTATATGAATACTTAGTAAATATTATTTAATTGGATACAATTACTTAAACAAAGTTTGAAATATGTTATATTTTTTTTCTTTTTAGTATAATATTATATGGATACTTAGTAATTGTTTACTTAATTGAATACAATTTTTAGTAAAATGTTATATGAATACTTAGTAAATATTATTTAATTGAACACTATTACTTAGACAAAATTTGAAATATTATATATATTTTTTCTTTCAGTATAATAGTATGTGAATACTCAGTAAATATTATTTAATTGTGCACCATTACTTAGAGGAAATTTGAAATATTATATATTTTTCTTTTTTTAGTATAGTATTATATGAATACTTAGTAAATGTTTACTTAATTGAATACAATTTTTAGTAAAATGTTATATGAATACTTACTAAATATGGTTTAATTGGATACAATTACTTAGATAAAATTTGAAATATTATACATTTTTTTTTCTTTTCAGTATAATATTATGTGAATACTTAATGAATATTTACTTAATTGAATACAATTTCTTAGACAAAATTTGAAATACTACCCATCCTTGGCGACCAGTTTGGTCTCTCTTAAAATTTATGTTTGGGGAAACATTTTGTATCATGTTACTTTTATTCATAATTTAATCTGTTTGGACTCTCTTAAATATAATTAATATAATCCCTTCAGCAAATATTAGTTTTTGTTGCATTAAGCTATCTCAATTTGCTAATTTTCTGTAAGCAAGTAATCCCTATTGGTTCGTAATGAATGTCTATAGGAATTTGGCGGAATATTAGAGATATCGCCAAGTTGGCGTCCCTTTCGGCGACTAATTTTGCACGCACCCTCTTTATAGTATGGATATGTATAAAATGTTTTTTAATAACCAATGAGTATTTTCTTTTTAGTAAAATATTATATGAATACATAGCAACTAATTTTTTAATTGAATACAATAACTTAAACAAAATTTGAAATATGAAAATATTATTTAATTGAACATACTCACTTAGATAAAATTTGAAATATTATATATTTTTTTCTTTTTAGTATAATATTATATGAATACTTAGTAAATATTTACTTAATTGAATACAAATTCTTAGACAAAATTTGAAATATTATATTTTCTTTTTCTTTTTAGTAGAATATTAGTTGAATACGTAGTAACTATCTACTTAATTGAACACAATTACTTCGACAAAATTTGAAATATTATACATTTTTCTCTTTTTAGTACAATATTAGTTGAATACTTAGACAATATTAATTGAATACTTAGTAACTATTATTTAATTGTTTATAATTATTTATACAAAATTTGAAATATGGTATGTATTTTGCTTTTTAGTAAGATATTATATGAATACTTAGTAGATATTATACAGTAATTGCTATTAAATGTTTTAAAATATTTTGTAATAACTTAAACAAAGTTTGAAATATGATATTTATTTTTAGTATAGTATTAGTTGAATACTTAGTAACTATTTACCTAATTGAATACAATTGCTTAGACAAAATTTGAAATATTATGTATTTTTCTTTTTCAGTATAGTATTATATGAATACTTAGTAATTGTTTATTTAATTGAATACAATTTTTAGTAGAATGTTATATGAATACTTAAGTAAATATTATTTAATTGAATACAATTACTTAAACAAAATTCGAAATATGTTATATTTTTTTTTCTTTTTAGTATAATATTAGCTGAATACTTAGTAACTATTTACTTAATTGAATACAATTTCTTTCATAAAATTTGAAATGTTGGTAGAGCAAAAATAAAGAAGATGTTTCACTTACATACTATTTATTAATCATTTTCAATAGTTATATAAAGGCAAATAATTTTAAAAAGGTGTGGATATTCAAATAAATTTATATGTTTAGACAAAATTTTCATTTATGCATTCTGATATGATGATGTATAAACTCAAAAATCAACTTATATGTTTAGACAAAGTTTTCATTTATGCATTTTGATAAGATGATGTATAAACTCAAAGTCGAGTGAAAGTCATCTACATGTATAGGCAGGTAAACTCACTTTTACAAACTTAATTTATGAAGTTTTCTTAAATATATTTTTTTTAATTTTGATAACTTATTTTTTTTTTAATTTTTTCAAAGTTTTATTTTTTTAATTTTGTAAACTTTTTATTTTTATTTATGTTTTTTTTTTATTTTTATTTTTTTTTATTTAAATTTTTTTATATTTAATTTATTTTTTTTCTATTATTTTTTTAAGTTTTAATTTTTAATTTTTAAATTTTATAAAGTTATTTTTTTCTTTTTACTTATAAATATTTTTATTAAGTATATATAAATATATATATATTAATCTTATGCTTTTATATAATATAAAGAGGATACATATTATTAAACTATAACATAATAAAAGTCATATACATGTACAGCCAGGTAAACTTGCTTTTGCAAACTTAATTTATGAAGTTTTTTTAAATAATTTTTTTTAATTTGACAACTTAATTTTTTAAAACTTTTTTTTAAATTTTTTATTATTTAAAAGTTTTTATTTTTTAAATTTTGTAAACTTTTTAATTTTGAAAAACTTTTTCAAGTTTCTTATTTTTAAAAGTATTAAGATTATTAGTTTTAATATTTTAAACTTCTGCTATGTAGTTGATCTGTTAGTTCGTATTAATTAATTTTCATGGTTTAGTAATTCAAGTATTTAATTTAAAATTACTATTTATCGCCAAATTTATAGCCAAATTTAATACAGTATAGTAATATAGCACTCAAAATTTATTGATATGTATTTTTAAAATACAGATGATCTATTAGTTCATTTAAATTAATTTTCCTGGTTTAGTAGTTCAAGTATTTAATTTAAAATTACCATTTATCGTCAAATTTGATACAGGATAGTAATATAGCATTCAGAATTTATTGATATATTAAAATTATTATATGTACTTTAAAAATGTAGATGATGTGTTAGTTGAATTTTATGTTATTTAATATATTTTTTCTGTATGTATAAGATTTTTAGAAAGTTTCATTAATATTTTGTACTTGTATGTATACAGTTTTTAGGAATTTTCACTTGCATTGGTAGTATGTAATTCAGTGTATATTTAGTGCATTTGTTATTGATATACAAGGAAATCATGACTCTATAATGCATGTTTTGAATAACAGTTCTAAAGTAAAATTATTTCTGTATGAATAAAGTATTTTTTAATCGTTAATTTATAAAAGTCATTAGTATTAGACTTTGGTAAAGACTTTTTAATAATATCAATTGCATATGTTAACACATTTGTGATATAAATTTAATTAAATCAAGAATAAATTGCAAGGCTTTGGGTTTAATGATCTTTAAAATAAACTGTTGTATACTTCATAAAGAACTTATTTACAAAAACATGGAAAATGGTTTGCAATCAAAAATTAAGTTATTTAAAATAAAAGATATTTCTTCGATGCTTATAAAACTTTTACTTTGAAAAAATATCAGGGTTAGTGACTAAATAATATATTTAAATTACAGTAGTGTGTTAAAAATTAATGTACATAATTAATTTAATTGGAATGTTAAAAAAAATCCTTTCTTAAAATTTGTGTACTTGTGAAATAATCTCCCTTAAAATCAATGAGTATCATTATTTACATAATAGTTAGTTTTTGTAGAAAAGGCTGATTACTTATCGAATGTTTGCGAAAGATAATGTTTAAAAGCATGCAAGTAAACGTTAGAGACGCAGTCTGGGCATTGGATAGCATATCAGTTATTAAAAAACTGACTTTTGAACCCCTAAAAATTTAGCCCCCCTACATACTTCCTTTTCAAAAAGACATAGCCGAAAATTAAAAAAAAATAAAAACTATCAGAATTTTAAATGTTGTGATGCAATTATAACTCCCGTTAAGTTAAATTAATATTAAACGAAAGCATAATAAAATGATAAGTACAAGAAAAGATAGTATTCAAAAATATATTAGTAAATGTTGAGGCACGGTTTGCCCAATGCACAGCGTATCAGCCACAAAAAATGAAATTTGAATCATAGTTTGCAGGTTTGAATCCAGGGTTTTGTAAAATGAACCTACTCTCACGCGCAGAATCGATAAAATATGTTAAAACTGAAAATGAAAATCGTATACATTAAAGTAATTCTCAAATAGTGCATAGCATATCAGTTACAAAAAATGAAATTTGTTGCGAAGTTCGAAACTAAGGTATGGTGGAATGACCCTACTCTCGCATGCAAAATTGATAAAGTCGTATACATTAAAGTAATTCTCAAAGTGTAGTAGTAGTTAAAATAGGTACTGTTGACTTATCTTAAGTAACAGTCAAACCAACGCCCATAGATGAGAGGACCACAATTTTTGCCTTGAAACATCTAAAATCTCGACTTACAGGTATAGTTTCTTGGTTTGATCAGTTAAACCTACTTCAGATTATCAAGTCAAGAGACTATTTTGTTACAGGTTCGATTCCAAGTGAAATTTTTATGAAAAAAAACCTAATTACAATAGTTTCCAATTCCCGCCGGTAGAGGGCGCCACCTAGCATTTTCATGTCCAAACCCTAAGTCGATTCCAAAAAATAAGCTTCCTCTCAAAAAGACCTAAACTCTTATGTTACAGTATAACATTACCTTATATGGACATTCATTTAAACTCTAAAATACTACGAAAAATTAAGCCCCGTCTAAAAATTTAGTCCCCTTCTACCCTATCATACTATAGTATGATCTAGATCGACTCCTTACGTTCGAAAACTATCTATAATTTTCTTCCTAAACTAATACTCTCCTACTATAGCATGATCTTTCCACACTTTACTCTTATCTCACTATCAGATTATCTTATCTCACTATCCTATCTTATCTCCTCTCCTAACACTCTCCTCAAACCCTCTCGTACTATAGTACGATTTCCTCATCCCTCCTCAATCCACAATCCACCGTCTCTTTCGAACTGTCTTTTCTATACTACTATCAGTTTTTGATTTGAAGGCCCCATATCACTTACAAACGCCCGTACTCGAAGTCCCGTCAATTCAACCTGTTCCACGATATTAAAAAATAAATCTTTGTCAATTGGTTTGTCGAATTCATAGTAGATGGGTTGTTTCCATTTTCCAATGAGTCCTCGTACTATCACAACTTGCACAGCGGAATGAGGTCCTAAATCTTTGTCTTGTACGGGTTCGTAGCATCGATCAGTTTTCACTTTCATTTCGTCGAAGCTTACTACAACGTCCTTTTCCATATCAGTAAAAACCATTGCTTGATCTTTCAGGACACTGAGACTGAGATCTATAAATCTTGGTTTTATAACGCAATGTTGAAGGCGGCATTTTAGTGTACTTTCACTAGGCAGAGGATATTTATACTCTTCTTTTATATAAATAAAAGCTTTTTTTGATATGCATCTTAAGGCTATGGCTCTCGAAATATCTTCTTTGTTCCAAGTAACGCATTTACCTTTCAAAATAATCTGCTGCTGCGAAGATGAAAATTGCGACTCATACTGCTTTAAAATTTCTTTTAAATGGGAGTTTTCTAATTTTACATTTTCCATTTCGCGCAAAATTTCTTTATTTAATTCCTTTAAATGTTGATTTTCTCTTTTTATTGAATCTAATTCACTGTCTGATGGATTTCTTAGATATGTGTCATTATGTTCTTGTTCTGAGGAGAGCGAAAATAAATCAGGATCATATTCTTTCGCATTTAACAAGAAGTTTATTTCCTTTCTGCTATCTCGTTTTTCAGCTCTTTCCCTTCTTTCAGTATTTTTATTATTTGATGAAAAGCTGGGTATTTTTAAGTGGGGAACAGATTTAAGCTTTAAATTTCGTGTAGTCTTCAAATCAAGCAGTTCTGACTTCAAATCCCTTTCAAAATCTGCTTCTTCAAAGTGAATTGAATTATCAATGCATAAATTGTCAGCTCTTTTGCATGCTTGTAGCCATTGCTTTCGCACTACGTCATTTATTAGGAATCGATGAAATGTAATTCCATAGACTTTGAAATTTCTGGTATGATTGGTACAACCAGAAACGGCACAACAAGGCATCTCTAATTATTTTAATTAATTAAACACCGCTTGCAAAAAATAGGAAATAACATAAGGCATAAAATGATTGCACTAACGAAAAAAAATAGCACTCCTTATCGCGAAAAGAGAAACAGATAAGAGAGGAGTGAAAATGAAATGAATGTCCAGATACAGGAAGTGCTGGACGTTGGATACCAGTGACGTCACGAACTACTGCGCATCTTTTCGTGAACCCTACCGAGTGTTTTACTTACCGTGGTTACGCCGACCCTGAGTCTTATGTATTCGAAAAAAATGTTTTTCCACCCTCAACAGCTCGAAACTTTCTGAGACATTTTCAGACTCATTTTTAAAAGTAAGAACATGAAACTTGCTAGGAGTGATTTTTGAAGACATGTTTAACGTGCCGTGTGATTTCATTTTCAGCTCAATTAATTAGAATTTGATTTTTAAACAATTATTTTCTCAGTATGACCCTTTTTTTCATTCCCAGATTGCACGCTTCCGAAAATTCGGTTCAAAACGCTAACTTTGACAGCGTTTAATACAGTATTTTCTACATTTATCAAAAAATTGAGAAGCACGGCACATTATGTAGTTTCTAAACAAGAGAATTTCCCAGTTTGATGCGTTTGAGAGCAAAAATGAATTTTAAAATGAATTAGAAAATAAGCAGTTTGGATCGGAATACAACCTTAATTAATTTTGAGAAAGAGAGGAGGATGATATCAGCAGAAAAGTGATTGGATAGAGAGGAGTTGCAATGTCAGCGTTTAAAGGTATTTGATTCATTAATCAAAAAGGAAATTAAATAAGATTCTTTTGTATATTATTCAAGAATTGTTGAAAAACATGTCTAATATTTGAAATAAAATAAGAAAACTATACTTGGGGAATGAGGAACATCATAGTATTGAATATACTGCGATCGGTTATACTTCCGCGACAAGAAAAAGTGCGTTGACTATTTTAATAAAATCTCACCCGATATCTGTTTTTTTTTTTTTTTTTTTTTTTTTTTTTTACAAAATTTTAACGCAAAAGCAATTCATTGACTAAATGAAACTGATTTAAGTTGAAATTTGTCACTATTATGATATGTATATATTAAATTTATATAAAAATGTATTTATTCGCTTTGGTGAAATTTTGGCGCTAATGAACATGTGTTGTACAGAGATTGTAAACCTATTAGAGATAACGTCTCTCCAATTTCCGGTGTGTTAACAGATAATTACTCTAAGATTGCGGTTTTTAATCTGCAATATATATTTTTTATTTTTGAAACTTTCTAAAATACTGAAACAATTTTTGTGGATTTGAACGTATCGGAAAATTTTAACCCAAATGGATACCAAGCATGACAATAAAATATTTAAAACAATAAAAAATGCAAAAAAAAAAGGCAATAGAAAGATGTTTATTTATAATGCTGAGGTTGTAAATAAAAAAGTTGAAGAAAGTTATTCCGCTCGAATACGAATTTTTCTACTGGCAAATTCGAGTTATTTTTAACAGAAACATAGGCATATGCAAGGGAGGGGGGAGAGGGGAGGGCTCTAAATCCTTGAAAAAAAAAATAAGAACTGTTAAAAACATTACTGTTTAATACCTTTTTGTTTTATTTTTTTTTCTTTTTTCTCTTTAAATCCTGATAAATTTATTTCTGAATATTAAATATTATTTAATTGTTAAATTCCTAAGTTAGTTTTTATTTTCATATGTTTTAAAAATTGTCTTTCACAGGAATTTTTATGGTTATAGGCAATATTAGAAAAAAAATTGCATAATCATGCTAATGTAGTACAGAAGTTTTGTCATGAATATGAGATTGAATTAAAAATAAAGGGAAAATATTGATAATAAAAAGAAGCTTAAGAGTTTATTTTACATATTTTTATAGTGTATACTCATACATGCTATAATTTGTTTCCCTTTAGATTTGTTTTCCTTTTTACATTCAAAATTTTTAAATACAGTCGAATCTCGTTATCCGGACACTCTAATGACCAGAAAAAAGTGTCGTCATAAGCGGAGTGTCGCGGTAACCGGTGTCGGAGAAAAATATGTTTATATAAAGCTGCATTTTTAATTAATTTAACACAATTTTAAATTCATAACTGCTCTTGCAGTTTTAACCCCTTGAAGGTGAAACAATTACGTTTGTGCAATGCAGAATTCCCACCGGAAATTTAGAAAAATTTTATTTCAAAATAAGGAAAAGCAATTTTACAACTTTTTTTCCATCACAGTTAAAAAAGTAAAATTTCATAAAATTTTTCTGGTGCAAATCTTCATTAATCGTAGGTGTGATAAAATATATCCCACCGCCCCTCAAGGGGTTAAGCAATAAAACATTATTATTTAACAAAATAAACGCAAAAACAAAATTGAAAAGAATAAAAATCAGATTTATGACTATTTGCTTTTTGGAAAATGGACAATTTTCCTAAACCTTCGAGATATAGGGAGTTGCAAATTATTCAATGACATAAAATCCGGAGTTTACATTAAAATTATATACAAAAAATCGGGACTTTGAAAAAACTGACGTGATAAGGAGAATGAGTGGAAAAACCGGGTGTCGGGATAATGAGGTCGGACAGTATATCTTAAACGGGGTTTCAGGAAGGGTGGCCCTCTCTATCGAAAATGAAATTACTGTTCAATTTTCCATTTTTCTTTCTTTCTTTTTTTCTATTTCTCTATTTCTTTCATTCCTTCTTTCTTTTTTTTTTTTTTGAAAAGACTTTATATAAAATACAAATGTGAATTCATGTGGTTCTTCAAAATTGCATATTAAGCAAAGCTAGATAGTAGATACCTGTTACATGTTATATAACTTTAAACCTGATTAGAAACACATTTGTATTAGTTCTAAAAAACATTTCTCAACGAAGCAATATAACTACTCCCTTACAAAATAATAAAATTATAGGTGGTAAATAAATTATAGGTGATGTTAAACTGCAACAATAACAATATGTTTATTTTTTTTCCTTTCAATTTATTTTAATTCTCAAGATTACTGTCAAAATTGAAATGTTCTTGGAAAATAATGTATTTTATTCTAATTTAAAAAATATGCCTTGGTGATAAATTGCAAATAACGAATTGTATTTAATTTTTCAAAGAATGACAAAAAAAAAAATAAAATCTTTGAAATAAGGTTTTTGCAAACGCAGTTCAAAATTAATTTTATGTCGCCGAAATGAGTGCTACATCGCCAGATGTTGCAACCATATTAAGCCAGGGGATGTAAATAGGCAGTATCAGGCTTTCACCTTACTATCATCTTGGTCCTTCCCCAAGTATAGAAAAAGTAAAGAAAAAGTTTGCGGCTAATGTTAAATCCTCCTCTACATGACCTTCAAAAAACTTCATCACTTCAACATCGTAATCATGGGAGGGAAATTATTTTACTAAAAGGTTTAACGGAGGGGGGAGGGAAAAGAATGTGAAAATATAATCTAGTCATTTTTTATTAAAAAAAAAATATTTCGGAAATCCAACATAAAAATCACAGATTCATCACTTTAACATTTTCAGTAGCAAAATATATGAAATTTCAATGTACCTTAAAAAAAAAAAAAAAAAAAAAAAATCTAGAAAATTCAAATGTTTTTTCATTGACAGTTTAGTGCCAAAGTACCATATGACATCTTATGATGAATTTTTTGTAGTAATCAGGTTCATAACCAAATGGCAAGTGTTTAAAATGTTTAGTGATTTCCACATCCATTTTAAAGCACATTATAATCATGACGGCAGTGCTTGAAAGTTAATTAAAAAGTAATTATAGAAGATCAATGTATGAAAGGGGAAAAAAGGAAGAGAATGGCTTTTTGATTTTTTCTAGGCAATCAGTTGTCAGTTGTGGCAACTTATTTGTGGCTAGCTATTTTTCAATATCAGGCTTGCCAAGTTCTGAAAGCCAAAACAATCAGGATTTCTTTTCTTCTTCTTTTAAACATAAGCATGTTTTGTACATTTAATTTTAAATGGCACTTGATTACTATTAAAGACTAAAAAGAAGCATGGTAGATTATAGTTATTTGGGACACCATTTAATTGGGTCAAAATGGGAAAAAAAAAATTGAAAAATACCATTAAGTTTACTTGTGATAATTGGAACAGTCACTTTATAAGCACAAATCATGCTGAATATATGCATCTCATTAAATAAGAATATACAGTATATCACTTTTAGTCAAATTAGTAAAATATACATATTTCTTACATGTAGAAAGAACCTAAGCATATGATATTTAGGATATGTTTAACACAATTTTAAATTAACTACAAATCACAAAGTAAAATTTTCTTTCTCCATAATCACATACAAAACAACAGTGAAGATCGTAAATGCTTTCTAATAAAAACATGTCCATAGTACCACTGTCACAAAATTTTAAAGATTCAATCCTTATAATCTAAGCGTAGCTTATTATATAAAATGCTCAGTCATACTAAAGTACCATATTTGCAGTTTTTATCTGTCAATCACAGTATGTTTGAAGATAAAATAACAAAATATTGAAAAATGTATAAGAAAATCAAGAGTGCAGGAAAACATAAAAATCGGGAATCTCTTGCTAAACTCAGGAGACTTGGCAAGCCTGCATTATTGTAAGAAAGATTCATTGTTGAGATAGATGATTAGAAATATACAGGGTGATTAAAAAAATCGTTGACAAAATGACATGGCAAATCAGGCATACAACAAGGATTAAAAATCCCTTAGGAACATAGGGTCGCAAACCACTTATTGAGTCACCAATACAAGGTGTTTCATCCTAACTAAACTCGGGTCGATGGTCATCATTTCGAGAAAAATGAAAACATTGCAATGAAAATGCAACGATATGGACCTTGTTTTGTGTGAAATGGGATAACATCACGAAAATTTCTGGAAAAACACGTTGCTGACGCAATCGATGATACCGTTTGAATGGATCATCACAGTCCAATATGTGGGGCATCCAGTGCATACTGATAGCATGTATATTGCAAACTTCTAGCACTTTTGTTTGGTGTTATCACATTTACAACAAAGGTGAGAATGTCTGTTCAATGTTTTATTATAATATACTTCAGTTTTCTGAAAGTTAGGACCGTCAACCCAAATTGAGTTAGGATGAAACACCCTATATTTGTGACTGAATAAATGATTTCCGACCCTATGTTGCTATGTGATTTTTTATCCTTGTTGTATGCCTGATTTGCCATGTCATTTTGTCACCATTTTCTTGAATCATCCTGTATATAATCTAAGTAAATTCTTCATTTCTTCAATCAATTTCATTCCTTTTATTTTTTATTTTTTGGGGGTAAAGATGGCAGCACTAAACATTATTGTTAATAATTCAGTTCCAATTTATATTTTTTCTTTTCTCACACCAGATGGCAACACAGTTATGAGTTTCAGTTAGATACTCAACTGTAGCCCACATGCTAAAATAGTTCTATCTATGTTTTCCATCCTATTATGCTGCAGTTTTGACTCCTAGTATGTAATTTAGCTATTGTGCTCTAATAATTTTTAATATCCTGTATGAGGTGTATCTTTCTTTAGATCTCTTGTATTTTTATTATCAATTTTCGGTTATGTTTTCGTTATAAGGAGCTAAATTTTGTCATTTTAGGCTTAATGCCGACAAAATTGGATGAAATAACGCATCTTCTATGAATGAACCCACAAGCTTCTCTGAAGATTCTGTGGGTTATTCATAGTTTCTTATTTTACATACCGGTTTCCTATGTTCATTTCTAAATCATCTTTAGAACGTCACCATTTTGTTCATATATTTGTGATTTCAAATTTATTATATATATATATAATACCTTTGAAATCCAAAAGACAACTATCAAGTTCTCTTAACATTACTTGACAAAATGTCTACTGTTAAGATTTCATTTATGTGATTTATATAAAGAATACCTAAATATGAAGTAAAACTAACATATTCAAACAATAAAATGACCAAAACTCCAAATTTAGAGTTGGCATACAATAATCCACAGAATTGTTACAGGGAAATTACAAAACATCAATTTAAACAAATCTTCCAATAATTAAATTATAACAGGAAAATAAACTAATGATCCACAAATGGAGCAGAGATAGATGATGATAAAAATTAAGAAACCAAAGTGACAGGTGGATGCCTAATCGTCAGTCGACAGGACACCACATGTCACAAAAAATGCATTATTTCATATAATACACTGGCAAATTTTCTAAGGTCACTGCCGATATAATGCATTGGAATAATAAAACACAAGGAAAAACAAGAAAACTAAGAGAAATATAGTATATTTGTACTCACATACCAGTAATCCAATTGCATACATACTCAATGTGCAAGAACACGTACCATATCAAACTTTTTGTTTGTCTGGAGAACTCATGAATATTGAAAATGAAAAGTAAAAAAAAAAAAAAAAAAAAAAAAGCAGTTAGCCAATTGGAATAAGGATGAACTCCTTAATATAAATAGATGGTGCAATAAGCAAACATATTGTCTATATGATAGAGATCAGGAATAAATTAATGTCAGTAAGATAAGATTTATTTTATCGATAATTATATTATTGAGTATATATATATATACACGTATATACTTGAAATTACTTAAAAAGCCATAACAAGTCACTAAATTGAGCTAAAGTTTTCAAATAAACTTCATTCGAAAGTAAATTTTTCCCCTATTCGATGATGTAAAAATTAAATTATGTGATGTTTAGAAGTGATGTAAGAGCAATAAAAGTGAAACTATAGAACTAGCCATTGTCATTGTTACATTTCTAAAAATAATTACTTTGTTTTTTGACAAATTATCCAAAAGTGAACTAAATTTTTTTGTAGATGACAGAAAAGTCTACAGTGAAAGAAATGAAACTTTGTCGCTAATAAAACAAAGAAATTTAAGATTATAAAACAGAATGTTTTAAGAAAAAGAAATAACTAAAGCTTTTGTTACACTAAAAACAGTGACGTGGTTGCAGAAAATTTATGAGAAAAGCAGGGAGGAACAATAGTTAGAGAAATGGATGCAGTTGGATAGAATAAAATATTAAATTAAAAAAATCAAAAAACCCCGACTGAGTAAAAAGCGAACTAAAAAGAGGGAAACAAGATGACGTAGGAGAATAGTAGAGTGTGTAATGGAAATATTTTTTTTACTTTAGTAATTGCAGTCGGAGGCATCAGATTCAAGTTTAGGTTTAGGCATGTACTGCGGCTCCTGCTACCTACATGATTGCCTCCGACTGCAATACTTAAGTAAAAAAGGATTTCCATTACACACTCTACTATTTTCCTACGTCATCTTGTTTCCCCTTTTGTAGTTCGCTTTTTACGCAGTCTGGTTTTTTGATTTTTTAAATTAAATTTTTTATTGACGAATTTTTAGTTGTGTTTAATTAATACACATATTGTTATTTTATTTACTTGTATTGATGACTTTTAAGTTGTGTTTAATTGTTAGTTCCTATCTATCAACACTGTTTTGGTGAGGCCTATAGATGTCTATGAAGGTTAGAATTACAGTTAAGCTAGAGATCCTACCTAAACAACTTTCAGGTTGTGTAATATTTAAACGGAGCTTTTGACTGTAAAATAGTCTAGGAAACATCGTCTTCATTTTGAAAGACCTATCCAACGATATGCCACTCAATATGGTACATAATTTTTTTTTCCGTCTCTACCGCCATTTGTATTTTACGGCCGCCATTTTGTACTTATAAAAACAAAATCTAGCCTATAACCATCGGACGGATAAGACGAAACGATAGATACCTCATTCATTAAAATCCATCCAGCTGTTGGTATGTTTCGAGTGTATAAAGAAATCCAAATACCCACATACCCAGATACATGTTAAACACATAACCCTTCTTGGCTGTCGGTTAAAAACTGAAGGAATATGAAATATAATTTGCCACATATGACACACATCAATAGAGTAATAACCAATGAGCTGAAATCAAAAGTAGATTTTTATACTTTAAAACAATTAAAAAAAGTATTTAAATTAAATTATCTATTCATTGTAGGCATGAGATTGCAAAAAAGATAAAAAAAAAAAAAAAAAAAAAAAAAAAAAAAAAAAAAAAGAAGAAGAAAAGTGCGTGAAACGGGAGAATGAGAAATTATTTAAAATAGCGTGTGTTTAAGCGCGTGCTATTTTAAATAAGGGTTTTTTATTCACAATAAAACTGTTAATATTTTTATTTAAGGGTGTATTCCGATCCAAACTGCTTATTTTCTGATTCATTTTAAAATTTATTTTTGCTCTCAAACGCATCAAACTGGGACATTCTCTTATTTAGGAACTACATAATGTGCCGCGCTTAATAATTTTTTGATAAATGCAGAAAATACTGTAAAAAACGCTGTCAAAGTTGGCGTTTTGAACTGATTTTTCCGAAGCGGGCGATCTGGGAATGAAAAAAATGGTCATACTGAGAAAATAATTGCTTAAAAATCAAATTCTAATTAATTGAGCTGAAAATGAAATCACACGGCATGTTAAACATGTCTTCAGAAATCACCCCAGCAAGTTTCATGTTTTTACTTTTAAAAATGAGTCTGAAAATGTATCGGAAAATTTCGAGCTGTTGAGGGTGGAAAAATATTTTTTCGAATACACCCTTAAATGCTGCTTTATTAAGAAGGGGGTGGGGCGTGTCAGTAATTTATGCAAATACTATAAGTAATTCTAAACAGAAAGTTTCTTTTTAAGTTCATAATTCTGATACAATGTTTTGAACAGCAATCTTAAGTAGTTGTCCAATTAAAATTTTAACATAGCTATTACTCAAAACATGGCAAGCTAATGTTTAATGTGTCATACAGCTGCAAAAAATCTGGTGAAAACAATGTTGCAGCAAATTTTTTGCGATTCTTTGATGAAATTCGCGTTTGTTTTTTGACAAAATTTATGTTTTTTTCTGCACTTTTTTTTTACTCAATTTGCCTTTTCCGCGATCCTTTAACGAAATATGCCCGATCTTTTGACAAAATTCGCGTCTTTTCCGCGATCTTTTGACGAAATTCGCGTCTTTTCCGCGATCTTTTGACGAAATACGCGTTTTTCCGCGATCTTTTGACGAAATACGTGCTTTTTCCGCGATCTTTTGACGAAATACGCGCTTTTTCACGTCTGTTGACGAAATACGCGCTTTTTAGTCGATCTTTTGACGAAATACGCGCTTTTTACGCGATCTTTTGACGAAATACTCGCTTTTTAGTCGATCTTTTGACGAAATACGTGCTTTTTATGCGATCTTTTGACGAAATACGCGATTTTTACGCGATTTTTTGACGAAATTCGCGTTTTATCCACCATAGTATCACGAAATTGACGTTTTCCCCGCGATCCTTTAATGAAATTCGCGATCTTTTGACTAAATTCGTGTTTTTCCGCGATCTTTGGACAAAATTCCCGTTTTTCCGGGATCTTTGGACAAAATTCGCGGGGTTTTTTTTGCGATCGTTGGACAAAATTCGTGTTTTTTTTTGCGATCGTTGGATAAAATTCGTATTTTAACACGCTATTCTGTGATAGAGTTCACGTTTATTACGTTATCTTCTGACGAAATTTGAGTTTTATCCTCGATCCTATGTCTGAATTTTCGGATTGATGACCGATTTTTTTAAATTCCGGAACAAATCACCCCTGTGAGAAACGACAAAAAATCGGAAAAACGCGAAAAGTGACAAAAAAGCGGAAAATCGCGGATCCGCGGAAGAATCTCATGCCTGTCATTGGTAGTAAATAATAATTTACTGGTGTCACAAATAGTCACTAATTTAAAGCTTATTATTTAACACAAAGTTAAAAATTATGCTTACAACTATAGTTACAACTAAACACAAAATCTGATGAGCATTACACATCTGTTTTGAACCAATCTGTTATTGGCTGACAAACACAAGGAAGTCACTTCAAATAGTAGAGATTGGTTAAAAGAATCAGCTAGCTGAATAATGTCAGCTTCAAAAGGTTATCTTTTTTCAAAAATGTTAGTGGTATGGCCAAACAACCACAGTCAGATGGCCTTGCGAAGACCCAATTTTGAAAGCTGAAGAAACTGGAGCAGCATGAAGCAAAAATCGATTAATTTATGGGTTTAAAAAAAAAAACAATTTAAAGAATACAATCTTAGATGAGTTTGGAGGAATTGGAGCAACTATCTCATCACTGAATAAAAGAATATTAAATTAACTATTCTTTAAATACACACAAAATAAATTATACATATATATATATGTGAGTGTATATTGTGCTTATGTGAGTTCGTTTTTATTATATATATATACATATGCACATACAGGGAGAGAGAGAGAGAGAGAAATTACTTCAAATAAAATTCAATAATGGTGTCATTTAATAGATTCCTTTCATCCAAACACTTTATGTCCCTTCGGCTCAGAGGGGGATATTCTTGTTTTAATTCTTGTCTCTGTGGATTCTGAAATAAAATAAAACTCTGTTATTATATTTATTCTTTATGTGCAGTGTTGACGCAGGAAAAATACAACCAAAAAAGTACTTTGGTAGCTAGTAACCTAAAATCATTAAAATAGTTGCCTGAATAATAACCTATAAAAAACCACAAAGATCAAATCAGTTACTTCCACTCTCTTCAAAAAATTGATTTGTTTGTTTTTCATAAAAAAAAAAAAAAAAAAAAAAAAAAAAAAAAAAAAAAGAAATTCAATTCTGAATATATTAAAACAAACAATATAAAAAAATGGGTACTCGTTTGTGGCCCTTATAATTACGATTACACCACAGTGCACAGTTGCAGTCAATTTTGCCAAGCTCATGAAGCGCAAATGTAGCGTTCATGTATAATAGAGTTGTATATTATAATAGCACAAGTCACGTGACTGAAGTTAACTGTTACGGTCTGACTGCTTGAAAAAGAATTGAATTGATTATTATTTTTACCGTTCTAAAACCATGCTGAAAAGTTCTTCATATGCCTGAAGAGAATAAAATAAGAAAAGACCTTTGACGCCATATGCCTATGAATAAGTGAAATTAGTTTTAGTTTTAGAAGTGGGCTAAACATTGTGATCACTATTCATTGAACATGAATCATTTATTATTATTATTATTGTTATTTAATTGTATCCACACAAAACAACTTAATTTGCCATTTTTTGAATAGAAAATATTTTTTAAGTTATACTTTACATTTTACATTGACGCTGAGATGAATTTTACCATTTAGCAGTTACCTGCAATGACAAAGTTTTAAAGCTATGGAATTATTCTTTTTTTTTTTTTTTTTTTTTTTTTGTAAGATGCCGGCTATGACCATTTCACAGTAATTTTTTTTAATTTAAATTTTAAACCCACAGTAATTTTGTTGACCCGCTGGATCGTATTCATATTTTCGTAACACATAACAGGGCTTCAAAAAGAAAAGATTTTTTCTTTTAATGTTACTCCTAAGAGGTTAAAAGGAGTGTCGAAAGTTTTAGGTCATTTCACCATATCTCAGCTGCAGTTTTAGTTGCAGCGTGGAAGGCAGCATAAAAAATCTACAAAAAAATGGTTAAATATGCATTTTAGCGACTTTGCAAATTCAAACTCTAAAGGGATAGAAGGGGTATTAAAGATCCGAAAAACAGATTATCGTAATCAAGCCCATAGCCAATTTGTGTATTTTAGCATGAGTGGTTTGGCACAAAACTAATTTTATTATTGTAACCATTGTTTTCACTCTCATAATCTTGAAAATATATTGTTGCCAGCATCACTCATATTTGTTGCCAGCCTTTGCTATGAACCAAGAATATGGAAGACTAGATGAATAAGACAACTATTGCTGATTTTTGATTAGATGTTTTGTGCAAGACATTTTTCCAACCAAAATTTTGTTTAGTCATTTTTTTTTTTCATATTTTATAAATTGTTGTTGCACTTTTCGCCTTTTAGCGATAGGATCTTTATACAAAATATAGTACATTTCCTCCTCTACTCAAAAAACATTTTTTGGATTTAGAGATTTACTATTTAAATACTAAATATGCATATTTATCAGTTAAAATGATTATAGTTCTAAGAGTTTATGTATTCAAAATTCACAGAGCACCATTATAGTGATTGTTGTTTTAATAATTTATGAGGCGTGAATTACAAAGACCCCCAATATACTGATCACCATATTAATGATTTATGGCTGCAATTCCACTTTTTTTTTATTTTATCTGGAAATCCCCCCCCCCCCCTACCAAAAAATGAACACAGGCAAGGCAAGACAGGTCTGCTAGATAGTTGTGGTTAATATAAATTTGAAGGACATGCAAACTTTCTCTACTAAATAAAATAATAAAAAGAAATGGAATGTCATATTGATAACATATATTAATATAATCATTTTTTAAAGTCAACTCCTAAGGCGGTGTCGAAAGTTTTAGATCATTTTGCCATATCTCAGCAAAGGTTTTAGGTAGGAGCGAGAAATGCAGCATAACAAATCTGCTAAATAAAGGTTAAATAAATATTTCAGTTATTTTAGAATTTCAACTTCTTAGGGGCTGAAAGTAAGCTCTGAAGCAAGAGATTTTTCTGTAATTGAGTCTGCAGTGAACTTGCAGACCTATCTATATATATACAACAATTGCTGGACTTCAAATTTTCCCTCTTATCCCTCAGAACTTTCGACTCCCCTTTTAACCATCTTAGGAGTTGAATAATAATTTAAAAAAAAAACATTTTGAATATGTTAATGGGTTATTAGTATAATATTCCACTTCTTTTTGTTATTTTATTTAGTAGAGAAAATTTGGATGCCCCTCAAAATTTGTCAGAGGTATCATGAATAAAATTTATTATTTATGTTGCGAAACCTTTATTTACATGCTTTTTTTAATATTTGTATTAGTTATTTTCGTATAATTTAGAATAAAGCATTTTTATTTGTTTCTGTTTGCATGTGAAATGCACTTTGGGGTTCTCTTAAGCGACTCTGTAGACAGATGAAGTCTGACTAGTATAAAAATAAATATCATATCATTAAATAATAATATAACATTTTATGTTAATAAGAATATATTACAATGTTTCATAAAAAAATTCCTACAAATGTTTCATAACAATTTCTTACAATATTTCACAAAAATAACAACACCTTTCCAGCAGTCAGTGTAGATTGTTAATCCATTTTCTACATGTTAATAATTATTTCAATGAGTGTACTAGCATCTCAAGAAAGCATTCACTATTTTCCCAGCATATGCCTTCAGAAATCCACAGTTCTGCAAGTATCCTGCCGCTGTTGTTTTTTGATGTACGAATAAATTTTTGTTGTTCTCAATAATTTTATTGGCACCACCGATCTGGCCATTACATCTTTTATTAGGTGTAGGGAATAACACTTCTCTCATGTAACTATTAAAATCGATTGTCACATTTTCACCCATATTTAGCATATTTAGTTGACTTTTATACCATTTTATGGATCTGCCCAACATTATATAAACCTTAAGAAAGCAGTAATGAATGGTATTCTTGAAACACTAAACCACGCTGTAAACAGAAATGTCTGAAATTCAGACATTTAAGTGTCTGAAAAGCAGTGTTCAATTTTCAGACGTTTTAAAATGTCTTAAATTTTTCAGGCACTTCTTGCGTCTGAATTTCAGACACTTAAGTGTCTGAAACAAGAGTGTTCGATTTTAAGACGTTTTAAAATGTCTTAATTTTTTCAGACACTTCTTACGTCTGAATTTCAGACATTTCAAATGTCTTAATTGCGACTATCTTTGAACCTTTTTTTTTTTTTTTTTTTTTTTTTTTCTTTTGAAGCTATCTTTGACCACTTTTCTTTCTAAGCCATATACTCAGCCATGTTTGACCACATTGAATCATTTTTTACAAATGGGAATAATTTGTTACCATAAAGCAGAGCTGATTGCAGCGTAGGAAAACTGGGATTCTTCTCTGCCCCCTGATTTTAGGGTACCCCAAATTGGGTATGAAATTTTCATAAAGCTGATATTTTTAATCAGTTTTGACCTTATGGTGATTTTAACCAGTATTTTTAGTTTTAGAATAGGATAATGTTTATATATATTCACCTAAATATGTCCCTCCAGCCTCCACAATTCATATACTCTTACAAAAAAAATAATATATGCCTGTTCGATGCCGTCAAATACATATTTGGATAAATATATCATTTTCCTTAACCTAATCATGTTCTAAAAGTACAAAATGTTTATTAAAATAAGTATAAGATCAAAACAATTTTGAAACATCAGCTTTATGGAAAAATTCACAGCAAATTTAGGGTCTCGTAAAGCTAAAGACCCATAGAAACAGCCCAGTTTGCCCATACTGCAATCAGCTCTGCTTTATGATAACAAATTATTCCCATTTATAAAAAATGATTTACTCCTTCAGAAAGAACCCATCCCTGCTTTATTGTGCAATTTTTTCCCATTTAAATAAAATATTCCCAGTGAATTGGTTTCAGCATTTTTTGCATTTTGATTTCTGTGTTAAATAAAATCTAACACTAGATTCCCCAAAATTTGCAGTATATGAGATCCCAACATTAAAAAAAATTGAGTATGAAACTCTCACTGTTTTTTATCTCCCTTCGTTTTTGTTGTTATATTATTTATCATTACCAAGAAATACTGAAATATTTGACAGCCGCACATCGGCGGCTAAGACGAACAGTATAGTTACAGGATTCTGGATGGACAGTATGTCTATTTGTCACTTTTTAAACGATAAAGAACGTAGTAAATATCACTAGAAACAGAAATCCTTCATTATGAATATCCTTAATCTCTTCTCCCCACACGATGTTTGCGATCACACATGCAGTGGCAGTCGCAAAAGCCGTTTCTTATCCACATGATTGGTATCATTAGTTCTTTAAAAAATAATTATCTGCGGCTCTCATCACAGATGGCTTCACTGCTTAATCCTTAAAACAGTTATCAGCATAACATAATAGTTTGTTGAAACAGTTTGCAACCCCCCCCCCCCCCCGAAAAAAAAGAAGAAGAAAAAGAAAAAGAAAGAAAAATGCCCGAATCTCTTGTTTCCAATGCTTAATTTTAAATCCAATTTAATTGAAAATTTTATACTTGAAATGATATAAAAATCTCATTCAACGTGTGAAATATGCATTAAATTATAGCAGAGAACTCCAATGCAAAATAAATTAATAAAATAAAATAAAACAATACAATCATAACAGAATAAAAGCTCATTAAATGTAAACAAACACTTCAATTTCAGCAAAAATCTCAGAATGACAAAATGTATTATTCCATTTAAATGCCCTAAAATGCATACAGTCAACTCTTATTAATCTACAACACATATTCGAATGCAAACAATGAAATTTATATTTGAGGTTTCACAGTTAACCAGTCGTAAAGTTTTTTCGTTTTTCATTTTTTATAGAAAGTTAGTTTTTTTATTTATCAACCTTTTTGCTTTAATTCAATCGAATTTTCGGTTTAATAGTTGCTTCTCTGTGAAACATTAAATTAAATAATGATAATTATATATAATATATATATATATTAATGAAACAATTATTTCTGAACTGGAAAAAACATTTTTACAAAACTTGTAAGATAAAATTTCAAATTATAAATCCAAAAAACCATAAATAATTAATATTGATATACAATAAATATCTTATATCATTCAGTTTTCTTAGTAAAAAGTATTAGTTTCTTTCGCTGAAGTGTGCTTGGAATTAGTTTTACATTTAAATAGAATAGTTAAATAACGATATTAAAAAATAAATAAAAATAAAGCTCTTTTCTTTCTCAAAATATTTTACATTTTCGTTCAAATATTAAGATCTATAAAAATCAGTTGGTGTTATGAGGACTCTTGGGGAAAAAAAAAAAAAAAAAAAAAAAAAAAAAACAGCAATTAAATCAGTGTTTCAGAAAAAGAAATATATTAAGGCATGAATGTCCATTTGGATTTGTATATTTACATATGTAGGCTTTTTTATTGCTATGTATAATTTAATTATACTTACTTACATCACTTATTTTTATGAAATTGATAATCTTTTCCAATATTGAAGAGATATTTATTGCAAATCTTGTATTAAATTATTATATTTCCATTTTAATGCTCATTTCATTTTGCTTTCATGAAAAACTGTTATAGAAAAACACTTCTGCTTAATTTGTTATAAAGAACCACCAAAAAAACCATCAAAAATTAATATTGATATACAATAAATATCTTATGTCATTCAGTTTTCTTAGTAAAAAGTATTAGTGTCTTTCCTTGAAGTGTGCTTGGAATTAGTTTTACATTTAAATAGAATAGTTAAATAACAATAATAAAAAATAAGTAAAAATAAAGCTCTTTTCTTTCTCAAAATATTTTACATTTTCGTTCAAATATTAACATCTATAAAAATCAGTTGGTGTTATGAGGACTGTTTATTAAAGAAAAAAGAAAGAATAGGAAACAGTAAAAAAAAAAAAAAAATTGAAAACTGTCAAAATATATTAAATTTTCTTCAGCAACCTATATTTTACATGTTGTATAAGCAAACAGACAAGAGTAGAAAAAAGAAAGAGTAAGGAAGGAAAAAAAAGTTACAGAATTAGTTAAATCTCACATTTTATTCCAAAAAAGGAAAATTCCTTTAAAAAAATATTTGGCTGTCATGAGTCATTGGTCTAACCTATACACATCCCCCCCTCCACACACACATTTTTTATTTCGTTCCACAATATATTAATGTTCTACTTATGATGTTATTCAATATTATTTATTTACTCTTTCAAGATCATATTCATTGAAGTACATCGATTTTGGTTCTTGCTGTATTTTCAAAATGGCTTTGTGACTTCAAATTTAAATGTGTTATTGATACGGAACACATAAAATACATCTAAATGTAGTTTTTGTATTCTAAACAAGTTTTCATAAGTTTTTCATTATTAAAAATAAAAAGAAAAAAATGTCATGCAATTGAATGCTAATTTCAATTTTTTTTTTTAAAGAATGGTTTAATTTCCATAGGAAAAAAATGTATTTTATAAAATATTCAAAATTTCACGATGACATCGTTCTGATGCGTTTATGATTCGTTTAATACACACACACATATATATACATGTATATATAACAAGATACAGGAGAAATAACTTCTAGTTTCAAAATTATTGCACCTAAAATTTACCTTTTTTTTCATGTAAATGCATATAAATAAACGTTGGGAAAAAACACAGCAATTTTATGTGCAAAATGTAATTATGTAAGTAAGCATGTAACATTCTAGTTTCTTTCTAATTTCCATTTTAAATTTGTAATAATTTTTTTTTACTTGAAAAAAAATTAAAAAAATGAATATTAAAATTAGTTTTCAAATTCTAAAGTTTTGGAAACATAAACATAAAATTTTGAGCAATAAATGGAGTAAATTCTGATTTATTTATTTACTTTTTTTAGAGGAAATCAAATTATCGCTGTAAAAATGTTTTCAAAATACAATTAAGTATTAAAATAATGGAAATTTTTAATACTGATTTGATTTTTTATGTCACAAAGTCACAATATTTTTTTCTTTTAATTGTCATTTAAATAGTTTAGAAAACATAAATAGAATATGTAATACGAATAAATTTACTTTCAAAACAAATAGTATCCTGTGGAACTTATAAAATGTATTTAAATTGACATTTGTATAAAAGAATGTTTTTTCCAAATACAGCTCCCCCCCCCCCCCCACACACACACACACGCACCCCAAAAAAAATGTACAAATCTAATTATAAAATATAAAAAAAAATCACAACGGGTGTTTTATCATTGTATATTTTTTATTATTCAGTATTAAATATAGAGTGAATTGCATATTTTTCATAACGAACAAAAAATTAAATTTAAAAGTCAGTCGAGAATAAAATATAGTTTTAATCGTGAAAGAAAATGTTATAAATATTCAACATATTGATGAAAACTTTAAATTCAAAGTTTCACATCACATTCAGTCATCACAAAGAAACATCAAAGTTTCAAAAGTAAATTAAAAAAAAAAATCTAAACACAGTATTTCTTCTACAACAAGATTCGGAAATTTTATGGTTTTTTTTTTTTTTTTTTTTTTTTTTTTTTTTTTTGTTTTTTTTTTTTTGTTAGTCTTGATAATGATATAAATTTAGTTAAAGATCATAAAAATATACACATAATGGAACAATGAAAAATATTTATTAGATCTAAAAAGATACAAATAAGATAAACGCATATTATTCTAATACAAATCATTTAAGTTATAAATAAATAACACTACGTAAGTGCAAGTTCCATTTCTAAACTAAAATTTTATGCTTGTAAATATACATACAACAGATTCCTTACCTTTCATATTATCTGTTAAGTGTAATCCACATATAAATGTAAATGTATAAATTCAAAATAAATGCGACGATTTGTTGACCTGATATTATTATATCTTTAGACTTTCAAGAGAAAGTAGAAAATTAAATATATTCAAAAACATTTGATAATAGCCATGTTTTGTTTTTATAATAATCACTTAGTTCACGTTCTATTTATTTCTGTAATAAATAAGAAGCAGATATATGAACGAATAACATCCATCCAGCCATCCGTAATGTAAGATACTTCCAAATTTTACACTTCCACATATGGAATGACGCAGCCACTATAATAACATAATTACATAAATTTTCAAAAATAAATTAGACTCGATCTTGTCAAAGAAGTTAACGTTAACTGTTGAAGGAACATTTAAATTTGAATGCGTCAACGGTCTCCGAACTCAGATGCAGGAGTTGACTGACAAAAAAAACAGATGAAGTCAGCGTTTCCAATGCAAATCTCCAATGGTCTTGCGGTTTACTGTACAGTGAGCTGATTAAAACTTTTTTATCAGCGAAAAATAGAACGCTGTATAAGAAGAAATCAGAAATATTTTCTTTATTTGGTCTTTTTCATAATGCTTAGATTTATATATTATATTAATACAATTATTAATTTTCATACATCTTTAAGACAGAGGGAAAATATATTATAAACTTTTAAAAATGTCATAACACTTCCAAATAATACAGAGAGTTTTCATGAAGCACATTCTTCTTTATATTAAAAAATAATAATAAAATTTATTCTTCCAAATGATTACACAATTAAACACTAAGAGAATAAGGAAATAAGAATTTTTCGTCAGAGAAGCACCCCCCCCCCTCTTTTTCCCCCCTAAACCACTAGTAGAAATCAATTTTTAATTCTGTTTTCCTTGTTACGTTCATATATTTAAAATTTATCTTAAATTGTGAGGTAAGGGGTGTTCAGAAGAGCAAAATACAATATGAGGAAAAAAAATGTTAGGAATATGTTCTTGAATATTTAATACTTCTTACTTGCTAAGTTTTTATATTTCTTTTATACAAAAACTTTCTTGCACGAGGCGTTCTGCCAAAAAATTGTTAGTTTAGCTTATTTCATGTTTATATTTTTAGTTTTAATTAGGCAAACTAGGCAGTGGACTCCAGGCACATCTGTTCAATCTTTCTCCTCCCTACATTTTTTCTGCGAACACTTAGGGAGCAGCCCTTCCTCGAACCTTCCTACGTACGCCTATGAGTGGAAGTAGTTTTTGAAGAATTTTATAATTTGTGAAAAGCTTCTTTAGCTACTTATTGCCACAAAAATAATTTAATTCTAAAAGTTAGTAAACGGACATTTATAACAGACGTCGTTATGCTCCAATCATATTGCTTATTTTATAAAATAATACCAAATTTAGTGGATGGCACGGTATTTTAAACATCTTTCATAAATTCGAAAACATTTTCTGATGGTGCTGCAATATATATTGAGATACAGTTGTATCTACAGTTATCATATATATGGTATAATTGTATTACATATTCAGACACATAAGTGTCTGGATTTCTAAATGTCTTAATTTTAGACACATGATCATTAATAAGACACTTTTCTTAGCTCATTTATAACATGATCACAGTAAGACACTTAAATGTCTTAAATTCAGACACTTAAGTGTCTGAATTACTTTTTCAGTCACATATGTGTCTGAATTTAAGACGCCTCTATTTGCAGTGCAATTTCCAACATAGAAGCCTTTTGCAACTTTTTATGCTGCTTCTCCATATAGTTTCATGATTAGTAACATAGTTTCACATCATAGGCCATTTTCGACTTTCGTACATTTGTTTGTTGGATAAAAGCCAGTGGTTTGATTCAGCCGGTTCACACCGGTTCAGTAGAACCGTTTGTTAATCTGTGTTGAGTTCGGCAAACTGGTTGTTAAAATGATACTTCAAATGAGAAAATCTCATTTACATTAATTTACTTTCTTTAAATATTTATCTGCACAACAGCGTTTTTTAAATGTAACACTGTGACATGTGCTGATTTGTTTAATTTAATAAAATAATGTTTCATTTGCAAAAAAATTTTTTTTTTTCACCAGTCCTGTAAGAAGTAAATTTAACTTAAAAAAAAAAACAAAAAAAAAAAAAAAAAAAAAAAAAAACATTGAAATTGTGAAGGTTTGAAAATTTTTGGGTCCAAATCGGCAGCTTATAGGCTAACTCTGTACTTCTTTAAAAATATACGGAACGCTCCCTGTTATCGCTGAGCAATATCTAATAGTTAAATCGTTAGATTTATTGGTATACTTCCAAATTCATTTAAAAAATATATGTTCTTCATATCTTAGAAGTCATTCAAACTAAAGTAGTTATTTTTGTAAATGTAACAAATTTTAAATTTATATAAGATCCCTGAGTCCTATAAGTTACATTTAGAAAAGCATTTTCCATGCTCTAACAAATGAAAAAACATTGTATGGTTTAAACTTGGCGAGTCATGATACTTTGTATTTTACGTAATTCCAGCATTGTCTGGCCCAATTTTTGTACCAAGAAATGGTAAAAATTCCTAAAATTCTAAATATCATAACTAGAGAAGTTTTGGTCGTGAGAAAATTTGTCTCACTTGTTATAGCATGGACAATGTTTTTCTAAATATATTAAAGGACCCAAAAGACCTAATTAAAATTTAAATTTTGTAACTTTTTCTAAAGTAAAAACGATCTCTGTGAAATATTTCGCAATCAGGGATGTAGTGGAGGGTATGCGCCGTATACCTTCTGTATTTTTTAAAGAAGCTCCGTATACCCTCTGTTTCTCAAATAACACTTTAGCGTATACTCTAGGCATGACGTTCATGACTTTAGGGTATACTCATAACCTATAGCGTATACCCTTTGGTTTTTTTACGACTACAACACTGTTCGCAATTCCCTAAGTGGACCTCTTTCAGGTAGACTGAAACAGCGCCAATGGTTACGTGATACCAGAGAATTGTTATTAAAACATTTTTGTTCTTTAGTTCTATAAGATGTAAATTTGAACGCAGCAAGCAAGCTGCATTTTTTGTCTTGGTCTTCTAAAATAGAAGAAACGTTACATTAATTTTTAAGGAAATTAATATCGAGCATGAAAACATGCTATATTTTTGTCATGGCTTCTAAGAGAAGAAAATTATTGTATTTTTATTAATTGGTCATGAAATCGCATCATGCAAGGATTATTTCTTGATCTTCCAAAAGTGGCAGAAAATAAATGTTCCTGATTTTATAAAATATTAGCTTGGGTTCCGAGAGAGGAACAAGTCATTTTCAAGTATTAATCAAATATATGTACAAATTAAATGTAAATAGTTATTAATCGTATATAAAAAGAAAATTTTTAATTACTGAAGTGATTCTTGAGTTTCGAAAAAACACATTATCGTGATCTTGCTATAAGGTCATATAAGTAGATTCGTGAACTCTTGAAAATTTCTCTCCCAATTATTTCATGAACTGTGCTATATCTTGAAACTCGTGGGCTATATGATTATTCTTTATTAATATCTAAGGTGATGAAGAACTTCATTTGAAATATTTTTTAAATTAGAAGTATTCTAAATTTAACAATTTAGGAATTAGCTCTTGGTCAGCGATCAGAATTGACGCCCTACATATTTTGTAACTGATATTGCCTTTATGACTGTATGTTTGAAATGAAATTGTTTGTATTTCGACAGCACTGCGAATAAGAAGTATAAACATCATAAAGGGTGAAAACTTATGATAACATTTGTTAAAATGTTTGAAATGCTTCGGAAACTTGAAAAAATATCATATTTACTGTAACGAATTAAATAACTGGCAGGCTACTATGAATTCTGAACATTTAGAACCAATTTGCAGTCAATTTGAATATAGGAATAAACTACAGTTTTTTCTCCGTCAGATAAACCCCTTAACTGCCGGTGAAATCTGACGCGATCTCCAGTGCCTCATTTAACAACATAATTCTACAATTAAATAAGGCGGCGATTAGTTTTCTGAAATAACAGTAAGAAAATGCACATGTTATACATGTGCAAGACACAGCTCTGTTGGTGAAAATTGTCCCGTTGTATTGAAAGTTCCTCATTTTTGTAATATATGCAGGTATTCTCTGAAGCCGTATATATACGTCTGCGGCAGTTAAGGGGTTAATGGAATATTGGAGAAATAATACTTCCATGGAAAGCAGCTGAAGAACTATTATTTATATTTAATGACACATATAATTAATATCAATGATTATCAAGGTTTTTCTTTTTAAATTATATTTTAAATATTTTTCAAAATCTATAGAGTTCTTGAAAGTATTCTAAAGGCTAAACATACTATCAGAATAATTACAGCAAGTTTAGCAGAAATGGAAAAGGGATTTTCAAAAATAAACATAATACGGTCACAGAAGAGAAGTCAACTAACTATTTCTAATGTATCAAACATAATGAAGATTAGTCTAATTGGCCTAAAAACCTCTAAAAGAATGGGTTCCTACTTTTATAATGAAAGCACGCTAAGAAAGAAGCACACATTCAATAACGTTTGAGTAAGGTCAAAGAAAATTGAAAGTGGGGATGCTTATCATGAAACTCATGAAAATACCTCAAATAACACATTATGTAATATTTTAAAACTCTTTTCTATACTATAATCTAGTTTTTTCTACACCCTATATTGTTTTCTTTAAGCATTAACTATTTGAAAAATATACTACCTTTTCGAATACCTTTTTAAACTTTTAAACATCATAAAGTTATTTTCAGAACAGGATACCCCAAATAATTCGAATTTATTTTTGCTGGTTTCAATATGAAAATGTACAGTGTGCCCAGACATTTCATCAGCAGTTGCTATCCATGTGCAGTTATTGTATGAAAGGTTTTTAAAAGATGTTGCATGCTTTTAAACTGAGCTAAATTTTATTATTCATACAAAATTTCCAGATATATCTTCTTCGAGTGCACATTACTGTTACTACAAAAATAATTTTAGAGTCACTTGGAACTAATTATAGAAGAGGAAATTGACGAATATCTCGGTGAAATTTGAGACCTTGCTCACAAAACCTAACATAAAACATGCATTAAAAAAAAAAAAAATCTAGAAATCAATCACCTAAAACTCACAAGAGCCCATTTATAGAGATTAACTTTGCAGAAATTCCAAGCATTTATCACCAAAGCAAGGATGTAATGCTTGACATTCATTGAGTTTGTATTCTCACCAGATTAGAGACTTCAGCAATACTTCTTGCAGAATCTTTCTACAGTTAGTACTTTTACTAACTTATACTAAACTTTAACTGATTTTACCTTTAGATCATGGAAATGGCTTGGTTCTTAAGCTTGAATTTCTGCTATTTTTGTATTATTCTTATTGTATTACATTGCTTTGATGCATTTTCTGATAGAAATTTTGATCAGGATAACACGATTGTTTAATATCTATTAAGGGTGTATTCCGATCCAAACTGCTTATTTTCTGATTCATTTTAAAATTCATTTTTGCTCTCAAACGCATCAAACTGGGAAATTCTCTTATTTAGAAACTACATAATGTGCCGTGCTTAATAATTTTTTGATAAATGCAGAAAATACTGTAAAAAACGCTGTCAAAGTTGCCGTTTTGAACTGATTTTTCCGAAGCGGGCGATCTGGGAATGAAAAAAATGGTCATACTGAGAAAATAATTGCTTAAAAATCAAATTCTAATTAATTGAGCTGAAAATGAAATCACACGGCATGTTAAACATGTCTTCAGAAATCACCCCAGCCAGTTTCCTGTTTTTACTTTTAAAAATGAGTCTGAAAATGTATCGGAAAATTTCGAGCTGTTGAGGGTGGAAAAATATTTTTTCGAATACACCCTTAAATAAATTACGTCCTTTTATAGGGAAACATGTTTCAGGATCTTTTTTATCCACTATACCAAATGAGCGCAGCTTTTTAATAATGTTCTTATAATAATGGAAAGTATTTCATAATCTATGTATTATGCTTCATTTTCCCTTCATGTTAATACATCAAAAATCATTCGTACAGTGAACCAGTTGTGGTTATTATATTATTTGAATCCCACCATTGATAAAAGCCCTGGCAATAATAAAAAAAAAAAAATGAGATTCATTGCATTCATTTCAGTAATAGGTAAGTCAAAGCTTGTTTTCATATCTATAAAAATAAATGCAGGCAATTTAAGAAAAAACAATACACATGTAATTAAAAACTAGTCGTTGGGTGAGTAGTAGGCAGGGGGATCTGGCGAATATTATAGAAGGGGCGTATCCACCTGTCAATGAAAAGGGGGCGTGTCCGAAGACGTGCTATAAGAGGGGGGGGGTGAATTTTTTTCGGCGGGGAGCGTGGGAACTCTGGCGAATACAATGGAAGGGGCCTTGTCCGCCTGTCAATCAAAAGGGGGCGTGTCCAAACATGAGCTATAAGATGAGGGGTCCATTTTTTTTTCGCCTGATGAAGGCACGGGTGATTTTTTTAGGAGGGGGGAAGAAAGTGGGGGATGACAATAGTGACATGCTAGAGGAGAGGGGTGGATTTAAGTTTCGGTTTCTGAAAGTAGGACGTAATCGGTGGATTTCAATTTAATTTCGTAAGGGGGTGTGTCCGATCACGTGCTATAAGAGAGGGGGTTGATTATTTTCGCCTTTAGAAGGCACGGATGTTTTTTAGGAGTGGGGGATGACAATAGTGACGCGCTAGAGGAGAGGGGTGGATTTAAGTTTTCGGTTTCTGGACGTAATCAGTGGATTTCAATTTAATTTCATGGAATTCATTGAAATGAACTTAATTTTAATTTAACTAATTATAACCGAGTTTATTATTTTTTATTTTAACTTTTAAGGGAGGATGAGTTCAGAATTTTTAATGGGTTTCAAAGCTATTTTTATTTAGACCCTTTTACTGAATGCTTTATTCTCAGAATGACGTAATCGGGGATTCGAATTTATTTAATTGCATGAATTAATTAAAATAAAAATATTAAGCTGATTATTTATAAATTGATTTTAAGATTTAATGAATTGAATTTTTACTGATTTTTTTAATTAGAACTTTTTAAGAAATTGATTATTTTTAGAATTAGGAAATTTGTACAAAAACTTAACTCAAGGATTCGAACCCACATACTCTTAGTCAGTAGATGAACGCGTTTCCCAACCAGGCTACACCTGTCTTGCTTTTGGAAGCTATTCTATTCTTTAACCCTCCGTCTACCAGACGGGTCCATTGGACCCGACAGGTACATACAAAATATTCATTCAAACCAGAAATTTCTTTAAAATAAACTAAGTATATAAACCAGACAAAAATAAGGTAAATAAATAAGTTAAATAGTTTTAAATAAAAATTCTGGTGTAGAACGTTTTATTAAAACTTGAATAAAATTCCCGGTAGATCTAGGGTTAAGAAACACCTGTCTGTAAGGTTGTGGGGAAAAAACAGGGTGTATGCACAGGTATTTTTTAACAATTCAGCGATAGTTTTGAGAGTAAATATATTTACAAAGACTTATTTGTGCATTTTGGATCCATTTTTAGACGAACGACTTTAATTTATTTACTAGTTAAAAGGTATTTGAGCGCAAGCACGACTTAAGTTGGCTCTAGATTTTAACATTGTGACTTTTATCGGCATTTAGAATCTTCTAAGGAATAGTTTGTACTACGTTTAATATACTCATTTTCTTGTTATGAAATACAGACTTTTTCAACTCTTTTTTTTAATGATTTATCTTTGGCAAAAAAATCTTTTAATCCCTATTGCTTCATTTTGAAAATCGGAACATACCTTAAATTTTTTACTAAACGTATAAAATATTTTTTATGTTACTGAACATAAGAATATATATTTTTCATATTCTAATACGATAAATAATTTTATTTCCTGAGCATTTATAATACTCTTTCATTTATCTGAACTTAGAAATATATTTTATTTGATATTCTGATTGCATTTATATATTGTTTTTCTGATCCTATCAATATTTTTTAAACATTACATTATTTTCAATTAATCGAACAAGTGATCATTTTTCCAATTGACTAAACATAAGACTATCTTTTTCATTTTACAGAAGATAAAAGTATTTTATTTTTTAACATTAAAATGCATTTTTCAAAACATAGAAATACATTTTTCTATAGAAGCATATTTTTCTGATATTCTGATTGTAATTATATTTTTCATTTTACTGAACAAAGAAATCTTTTCCTGACATTTAATGCTTACGTACTAATCCTAGAAATATTTTTAATTTCCTGAAGATAACTTTTTCACTTTATTAAATCTATAAATAATTCTTTCCTATTTTCTATACTTAAAAAAAAAAAAAAAAAAAAACGCTTTTTAAAATAACGATAATGTTCTTCTCCCCATGAGTATATTCTTTTTATTTTACCGATTTTAGAAATATTCTGATAGCATACGTATTTTTTAATTTCTTTAACAGAAAAATATTTCTTTCTTTACTTTAAAAAGTATATCTCTATTTATCTTGATTGAAAAATGAAACAAATGCAAATTTATATAATTTGTTACGCGTAAAAAATGTATTTGTAAAACTTATAATCCCTAAAAATTTGATTAAAGACACGTCTTTTTTCTAAAATCGATCATTTTTCCCCCTTACAAAATGACAAACCAAAATATACTTTCAATGCGTATTATTTGTAAAACTTATAATTCCAAAAAAATTGATTAAAGACAAGTCTTTTTTCTAAAATCGATCTTTTTTTACCCTCACAAAATGACAAACCAAAATATACTTTCAATGCGTATTATTACTAGGTATATATTAAAGATTTTTGTATTTCTAATAAAACTGAATTTACTTTTAATACGGACTTACGATTTTTTTTTTATTTTGGACAAACTAAATATACTTTCAATTTTTACTGAAACTCATTTTTAACTTATTCCTTAATGTTGAATCAGTTCATTTTTATCTTGTATATTTTGAAAGTTTTAAATACTAAAAGAAAAAAATTATTTTTAATTTAGTAATACTTTTGTATCTCAACTGTTACAAATTTTAAGAAATATATATTATCCACTTTAAACATCACAAAGCAGCCTTTGTTTCTTTTCAAAGCGTGTTTTTTTTCAATTAAAGTTTATGTGTTTGAGAAACCGGAATATATTCCACAGTTTTGATTAAACACAGCCTAAATTCTAAATTAAATTCTTAAGACTAAATTTATTAATTTTTTCGTATACTCGAAATCTGAAGTAAAAAGAACGAAATAACAGACGATTTTTTTAGAACAAAGTATAGCTTATTTTTAAGCAAATACTTTTAAAACAATTTAATATATTCTTAGTTAGCTCAGGAATTTACCAGACTGTTAGTATACTCAAGTTGACTTTTACCATTCACCTGTTGATTTTCATACACTTTTCTCGACTTATTTGTGGATCCTTGTTTTTCGCACTTTTTTCTTGATTAATATGTAATGGATAATTTTTTAGTAATTTTTATCCTTTAATATAATTATTTAATTCACTAGTCATCTTGCTCAAGTTAAAAAAATTTCTTTAAAAAAATAATAATGAGTTTTTAGTCTTCAGAAATGAAAATAGAAGTATATTTTTTTATAATTTGATCCTTTTAATATTTTTTCCTAATTACAAAACTTTTTCCTAGAAAAGTGTCTTTTTTTTAACTGAATATATTTTTTCCTAAACTTAAAACTTTCTTTCCTAAACACATAACTTTTTCCTAAAACATAAAACATTTTTCCCTAAACACAAATCATTTTTTCCTAAACATAAACTTTTTTCCCTAACACAAATCATTTTTTCCTAAACACAAATCATTTTTTCTTAAACATAAACTTTTTTCTCAAACACAAATCATTTTTTCCAAAGTACTAAACTTTTTTTTACTTAACTGAAAACTTTTTTCCCAAACACAAATCATTTTTTCCTAAACATAAACTTATTTCCCTAGCACAAATCATTTTTTCCTAAACAGAAATCATATTTTTCTAAACACAAATCATTTTTTCCTAAAGATAAATTTTTTCCCTAACACAAATCATTTTTTCCTAAACATAAACTTTTTTCCTTAACACAAATCTTTTTTTCCTAAACACAAAACTTTTCAACTGAACTTAAAACATTTTCATAAACACAAATCTAATTTTACAGTACTTCATACTTTTTTCCTAAACACAAATCTAATTTTACAGTACTTCATAATTTTTTCCTAAACACAAATCTAATTTTACAGTACTTCATACTTTTTTCCTAAACACAAGACTTTTTTGCCAAACATAAAAAAATTTCCCAAACACAAAACATACATAAACTCTTTCCCAATCACAAAACATTTTTTCCTAAGCATAATCCTTTTTTTCCTCATCGAACGAAATTATAATTAGATTTTCAAAAATTTAGATATAGAAACAAGAATTCACCATACTGTTACTATGCTCTAATTCACTTTTTACCATACGCCAGTTGATTTTCATATACCTTTCTCGAATTATTTATGGCTTTTTGCTTTTCCCAATTTTTTTTCTGATTAATATGTAATGGATAATTATTTTTAGTAATTTTTTGCTTTAGTATCACTATTTTAATTAACTAACCATCTTGCTGAGGTTTTTATGCAGGTAAATTAACTACACCGAAAACCCATATTTTGTATTTGTTCTTAACGTATTTTTTTATATTATTGAGATTTTGTTTTAGAGAAATTTTATGCATACCCCTAATTTTACGAAAGTATAAATTTTTCTATTCATTAATATTAAGTTTTTAGTTTTTTTTTTTTTTATTATTACTACAGGTATAATCTTAAATTTTTATAATTTACATATAGTTTGTGTGTGAATATAATATTTATTAGGGAAACATTTGAGTCTAATAGGTTTTTGTTTTGGTTCTTTAATTTGTTTTAGTACATTTTACAATAAGTTTAAGATTACCTAGCTTACATAACAGTACCTTATACATACTATTTTTTACTTTTAGGAAAATCTTAGTTATTTCTTTTATAATTTTACATGATATATTTGATTTTACATATTTCTCAAACTATTCAGAAAAAAATGTCTATAAACTTCAGTATAACATTTAATATTTATACTTTATGCAAGCATGCTTGATTATAATCTTTAATTTCAAGTAATAATTTATATAAAAAAATATCTACATTATATATTTGTCTTATAACATGGAATTTATAACAATTGGTTATCGTTAGATGCTTTTAGAGAACATTTCAACATTATATTGCTCATACTTCGAATTTTCACAATACGCAAGATCACGTATCAATATTTTGTATATTGTAAATATTATTTTTTATTACATAATAGATAATTTATACAGTACTTTAAGATTAATTGTATTCATTTAGTTGCTATAATTAAAATGAAATGAACTTTTTCATAGAAAAATCTCTGTTTGTTCGTAATTTTTGAACTAAAAGAAATATGGTACATGCAGCACATACACATAATTTACATTCTTTTGGTTTATACTTTAACCACTAATTTCAAAACATACTAAGTTGACTATACTACATCTATCGGAAAATAATTAAATCTACGAATACACCTTTTTAAAAGTTACATTAATTTAACATTACTAGTACTTCTCAGAGCTGTTATCTGTATAACACATGAAATCGAAACTATCTTTAAAATACCCCCAATGTACATAAACCATATAATTTCTGCTTAACTATCCAAAGTTTTAAAATAAAATCATACGTGATAATACTATACTCTGATAAGAAGAAAAAACACAAAATATCAATGGAATCAAGAATCAAATAGAAATTTTATACCAAGTAAAAATTCTTGCAAAAAAAATCTTTTACAAAATTAATAAATGAAAAAAATGAAAAATCTATAACATTACAAGAAACAATACACAAAATCTTTCATAAAACGTACTAAATATTTGAAAAAATATTTTACAAAAAAATGTGTTTTACAGGAAAAAAATCTTACATAAAAAATATGTTTTACGAAAAAAATATTTTAGAGTAAAAGAAAAATACCTTTTACAATAAAGGCAAATTTTTTATAAAAGAAATTTTCTTTTACTCTAAAATATTTTTTTCGTAAAGCATATTTTTTATGTAAGTTTCTTTATGTAAAACATATTTTTTTGCGAAATATATTTTTCTCTCTTTTTGTCAAACATTTTTCTTTTTTGAAATTTTTTAGAATACGTATTTTTTCATGTAATGTTAAAGATTTTTCATTTTTTTCATTTATTAATTTTGTAAAATATTTTTTTGCAAGAATTTTTACTTGGTATAAAATTTCTATTTGATTCTTGATTCAATTGATATTTTGTGTTTTTTCTTCTTATCAGAGTATATTGTGTTAAGACACGTATGATTTTATTTTAAAACTTTGGATAGCTAAGCAGAAATTATATGGTTTATGTACATTGGGGGTATTTTAAAGATAGTTTCGATAGTTTCGATACAGATAACAGCTCTGAGAAGTACTAGTATGTTAAATTAGTGTAACTTTTAAAGAGGTGTATTCGTAGATTTAATTATTTTCCGTTAGATATAGTATAGTCAACTTAGTATGTTTTGAAATTAGGGGTTAATGTATAAACCAAAAGAATGTAAATTGTGTGTATGTGCTGCATGTACCATTATTTGTTTTAGTTCAAAAATTACGAACAAACAGAGATTTTTCTATGAAAAAGTTCATTTCATTTTAATTATAGCAACTAAATGAATACAATTAATCTTAAAATACTGTATAAATTATCTATTATGTAATAAAAAATAATGGTTACAATATACAAAATACTGATACGTGATCTTGCGTATTTTGAAAATCAGAGGTATGAGCAATATAATGTTGAAATGTTCTCTAAAAGCATCTAACGATAACCAATTGTTATAAATTCCATGTTATATGACAAATATATAATGTAGATATTTTTTTATATAAATTATTACTTGAAATTAAAGATTATAATCAAGCATGCTTGCATAAAGTATAAATATTAAATGTTATACTGAAATTTATATACATTTTTTTCTGAATAATTTAAGAAATCTGTAAAATCAAATGTATCGTGTAAAATTATAAAAGAAATAACTAAGATTTTCCTAAAAGTAAAAAATAGTATGTATAAGATACTGTTATGTAAGCTAGGTAATCTTAAACTTATTGTAAAATGTACTAAAACGAAATTAAAGAACCAAAACAAAAAACTATTAGGCTCAAATGTTTCCCTAATAAATATTATATTCACACACAAACTATATGTAAATTATAAAAATTTAAGATTATGCCTGTAGTAATAATAAAAAAAAACTAAAAACTTAATATTAATGAATAGAAAAATTTATACTTTCGTAAAATTAGGGGTATGCATAAAATTTCACTAAAAAAAATCTCAATAATATAAAAAAATACGTTAAGAACAAATACAAAATATGGGTTTTCGGTGTAGTTAATTTACCTGCATAAAAACTTCAGCAAGATGGTTAGTTAATTAAAATAGTGATACTAAAGCAAAAAAATTACTAAAAATAATTATTCATTACATATTAATCAGAAAAAAATTGGGAAAAACAAAAAGCAATAAATAATTCGAGAAAGGTGTATGAAAATCAACTGGCGTATGGTAAAAAGTGAATTAGAGCATAGTAACAGTATGGTGAATTCTTGTTTCTATATCTAAATTTTTGAAAATCTAATTGTAATTTCGTTCGATGAGGAAAAAAAGGATTATGCTTAGGAAAAAATGTTTTCTGATTGGGAAGAGTTAATGTATGTTTTGTGTTTGGGAAATTTTTTATGTTTAGGTAAAAAAGTCTTGTGTTTAGGAAAAAAGTATGAAGTACTGTAAAATTAGATTTGTGTTTAGGAAAAAAGTATGAAGTACTGTAAAATTAGATTTGTGTTTAGGAAAATGTTTTAAGTTCAGTTGAAAAGTTTTGTGTTAAGGAAAAAATGATTTGTGTTAAGGAAAAAAGTTTATGTTTAGGAAAAAATTATTTGTGTTTAGGAAAAAATTATTTGTGTTTAGGAAAAAATGATTTGTGTTAGGGAAAAAAGTTTATCTTTAGGAAAAAATGATTTCTGTTTAGGAAAAAATGATTTGTGTTAGGGAAAAATGTTTATGTTTAGGAAAAAATGATTTGTGTTTGGGAAAAAAGTTTTCAGTTAAGTAAAAAAATGTTTAGTACTTAGGAAAAAATGATTTGTGTTTGAGAAAAAAGTTTATGTTTAAGAAAAAATGATTTGTGTTTAGGAAAAAATGATTTGTGTTAGGGAAAAAAGTTTATGTTTAGGAAAAAATGATTTGTGTTTTGGGAAAAATGTTTTACGTTTTAGGAAAAAGTTATGTGTTTAGGAAAGAAAGTTTTAAGTTTAGAAAAAAATATATTTAGTTAAAAAAAGACACTTTTCTTGGAAAAAGTTTTGTAATTAGGAAAAAATATTAAAAGGATCAAATTATAAAAAAATATACTTCTATTTTCATTTCTGAAGACTAAAAACTCATTATTGTTTTTTTAAAGAAAAGTTTTAACTTAAGCAAGATGACTAAGTTACATTACATTAGTACATTACATTAGTAACATTAGTTATCCATTACATATCCATTACATTTATTTGCGTCAAACTATCCTTTTTCATACATTTCATGTAGTTTGGACACAATGACGCAAAGAAACCATTTACATAAATCTTACTCACAATTTTGAATAGCGTGACACAAAAGATAAATCAATTTATTGAAATAAATACATTTCAATGCATAGTATAGATTCAATGAAAGTAATATATTTAACAGTGAATTGGAAAATTAAAAGTATTGTGTAGATGTAAAAAAAATATTTTAACCAAGTCAAAAATAATTTAAATTGAATTTTAAAAAACAAACCTTTTAAAGTCACATCAAGGCGTCACTTAAATTTTATATCATATCTTTTAAAACACATATTTTGAATTTATGAGAGATGTAAATGATAAAGCAACAGCGAATAAAATTTTATGCAGCTTTTCATGTTGAACATAACTTTTGCACATGCGATTATAAATAAAACAAAAATAAAATGGTGAAATAAATACAAATATATTTTTTAAGAAATAGCATAACGTCACTCAAAATTTGATATCAGTATTTTTAAGTTCCATATTTAAAATTCTTAGAGCATAAGATAAAGTGCTGCGTCAGAAACTTTTAACCCGTCAAGGGTTTTTGCATTGATATCATTACTTTTTTGAGGTTAGTGATAAAATGATTAAAAAATAGATAGTTATGGAATTTAATGCAGATTTAATTTTTACTATTTTATTACAATTTTCCTTATAGTAGTTTGTATATAAAAACAACTGAGTAAGTATAATCGCAGATCGCACAGAGGGTTTCATTTGATATTCCTTTAAAAACACTTTATCCTTAAATTAATAAATCCAAAATGTTAATTTATAATTATTAAATCCTTACATAGATGTAGCACCAATAGTTCCAATTTTCATGGGGCAGGGAACGCACTCTTTTAAACAAACCACCTTCCAAATGAAGTCATCAAAAACCAAGTTGAATAAGCCAGATCCCGTTGTGTTGTTTGACAAACAGCAGTCTCATGTCCCCTCCTTCCCCCCTTTTTCAAAATTTTTCAGACCAGTACCTAAGAATGGAACCGAAATAATTTTTTCTCTTTAGAAATTACGATAAAAAAATAGTATGCAGTACTCATAAATTTACTTTAATGCTATATAGGGTGATTATTAAGTTAATTATAACGTTTGGAATCTGTTGCATTGATGTCCGAAAGGTAGTTTCTGAGTTATGGAAGCTGGACCCATAAGGCGCCATAGAGGGGCGAAGCCCGCTAGTGTCTATCATAATTATATCTGCCATGTAGACTAATTGCGATATTTAATCAAAATAGTCCCCCCCCCCTCCTCATCCCCGGAAATATAACAAATACAAAATGTGTCTTTATAAACCTATCGTCAAATAGGTTTTTATTTCTTTTTCCCTAAAAAAAAACATGATTTTTATATCCGTAACGTAAATAGCGGACGAAGCCCGCTAGTTCCTATCATAATATATATTTTTAATAATTTTATATAGTCTATAATAAAAATCAGACTTAAAATAGTCTAGTTCCATGAGTACTTGTAGTGTCAGTTACATGCTACGATTTTTGGATACCAGTATTTTAGAACGGGAAAATGTGACTTATTTTATCGGAGATATCTCATTAATTGAATAAGGTGAAGCAAACTTTTTGAAAAAAAGGTGGCCAACAAGCATGGCAGTTATCAGCTATGTGACTTTGTGCTAAAGTCCATTAATTTGATCTGCTTTAAAAAGATTACGGAAGATTGAATTATAGTAGAACCTGGATTAACCGAGCTTCGATTAATCGAGGTTTCTGTTAACCGAGCCGATAACAAAGTCTGATTTTTTTTTTCCTTTTGAATGAGCTTTAAAAATAACCACACTCTTTAGCTCACTGTCCGTGCTATACAGGCCCTTCTGCCCCCAAAATCCCTCAACTCCAAAGAAACATTGGACCCTGAGAAGTCAATAGCGAACAATGCTTTGTTTCCAGTGGCTGTGTGAACTTTCGTAAATTTTTCAATTTGCATTTTAAAATTTACTACTGGTAGTTGATTTTCTTTTTAAATTTGTTAAGCTGTGAAACAGAACTTTACATATATTTACTTTTATTATTTAAAAAACGTTCTATATATTTTTTTAAAAAGAGATGTTAAATTCGTAAGCACGGCGAGTTTTTACACACAGTTTCTATTAACCGAGATTTCCAATTCCGATTTACTAACAGTCCCAATTAGCTCGGATAATCGAGGCTGCTCTGTATAATTAAAAAATCAATGGCGATCTTACTGTAAACGGGTTTCCCTTTTACTGAGGGATTTCAAAACCGAATCAGCTGATGTTAGTTGCTGTTCCCCTGCTTGATTAAATAAGATTAGTTAAACATTTGAAAATTACCAAATATTAAAGGAACTAAGTCAACAGAGTCTTTGCTTTATGGTATTTTTTAACAACGCTATAAGAAAATGATTTTAAATAAGAGATTTTAAATGTAACGTTTTAAATCTGACATAATTTTCACCAAACTTTCCTTTCTCTTTGTAACATTCAACTGAAAATATTTTTATTATTAGAAAGATAATATTATTATTTGCGCTACCTTAAAATTAGCAACTATAGTTAAAAATATCATCTCGAAATTTGAAATAAATCTCTCATATAAATATATTTTTTAATTTACACTGTTTTGCAATATGTTTTGCAATGTGTTTTGTAAACTGTTTTGGCCACTTTGGCCAATATGACGTAATTTCCTCCATTTACGACTTTTAACACATATCAATGAATTTATTATTTAAAAATTTTCTTTTTCTTTTAATATTCACGTGTAAGTATAATTTTTATGACGTAATTTTCAATGTTTTCCTTCTTTTAATGCGTAATCATTTAATTCTAATTTGAAAATAATTGATTATTTTATAATTTTCTTTCATTTTAAGTAAGCATGTGTAAAAACAATTTTTATGACGTAATGTTTAATATTTTCCTGCTTTTAACACGTTATCATTTAATTCTAATTTAAAAGGATTTTTTTCTGTTTATAATAGTCACGTGTGAATAAATTTTTTATTTAAAGGATATATTATTCTTTGCGCTGTTTTAACATTTGGCAACAATTTAAAAGAACCTTTTCTAAAATATGTAAAAAATATCTCTGGAAATTCCGAAAATTTTAATTTAAAATTGAAATAAACCGTCAAAAAATTAGGCAAGAATAATAAATGCACTCTGCAAACTTCGAGTTTCTATTGAATGATTAAATTGAATGAAAATGATTAAATTCCCATGTATATTTTTTTTTCCTATGAGACTTTTTTAATGAGACAATTTTATCCAGATTTAACATTAAATATCTCTTAAAATAATTCTTCGATTTAAAAACTGTCTACTTCAACATTTTTATCAAACATTTCTCTATAATACTACGCAATTGCGTCAAAAGATGGCGACACCAGAATTCTGATATGTTTATTATGTAAACTGTAAATATTGCAAAGAATTGTCTCGGGGTTATCAAACTTCATTGATATTTATAAATAAAACATTTCAACTAAATTATTTATTATAAAAGAATTATTACATCACAATAGCTTTTATGCAAGGAAAATCATAATTATAATAATAATAATGTTATGGATGTCAGTGATTATATATTGATTGACCGTCATAATAATAAAAAATGATATTATAAAAAGAAGAGCTGAAATGATTTATTTTTTTACGTTTCTGATCGTGTGATTTATATTCAAATAATAATTATTAATGTATATTTTTTGTAAAGTGATTGAAATTAAATATATTTATAAAATTTATGGTAATATTTTTATTGTTGAAAAATTGCCAAGAAATAATCATCATCAAATTGGCGTCATTATAATTGTAATTTTATTTAACTTAATAGCAATTAAAAAAATTACAAAGGAACTGAGAATAATGGTCAACTAGCAGACTTTAAAAAAAAAAAAAACACATTCACATGTGAAAACACGTATCAGAGAGTACCGAACTGCCTATCTTATGATCAGTAAACGATGGCCCTTAGCCACTCAGCCAGTGGGAAGACAAAATTTTTCTCCCCAAAAGTGGTTAAAAAGAAAGCATGTGTATGAATACAGTGTCATCCATTTTCGGTGAAATTTCCATAGAATGGCGAAGAAATATAGTCCGATTTTTCATGCGCATTATAAAACGAACAAGAGTCTTGCTGGAAACAAGTAAATTGTTATTTGGTTCATCTGAAACATATTTATTTGATTTTTAAAAAATCGCCCGTGTCATTTTCGAGAGAAAAAAAATCGAATTATTTAACGAACGAGAGTTTTCCCAGAAAAAAGAAAAGTGTTATTCACCTCGCCTTAATCACATTTATATTATGTATCAATTTAAAAATAATCGTTAGAACCGTTTTCGAGATTTTCAAATTAGGAACTTCCTCGATATTATACCAACGTTTTCACTTTAAAAATGGCTATTTAGATCTCAAAATATACTGCACGTAGAAATGCAAAAATTTCAGTATACGATTAGACTGCAGATATAAGACTGTTCTAGAAAATTCAGAACAATAAGACATATATCTGCTGAGTTATTAAAAGGCGGCTTTTCGCGTTTTCTTTGATGTCGAGTTAGCTGTATATATGAATTCCGCCATCTACGAATTCTATGATACGATACGATACGATTTTAACGATACGATACGATACGATTTTAGGCTTAAGGCTGCGTCACTCGAAATACTACCGTCTTCCATGATATTAATAAATTTAGTCTTAAGAATTTAGTTTAGAATTTAGGCTGTGTTTAATCAAAACTGTGGAATATATTCCGGTTTCTCAAACACATAAACTTTAATTGAAGAAAATACGCTTTGAAAAGAAACAAAGGCTGCTTTGTGATGTTTAAAGTGGATAATATCTATTTCTTAAAATTTGTAACAGTTGAGATACAAAAGTATTACTAAATTAAAAATAATTTTTTTTCTTTTAGTATTTAAAACTTTCAAAATATACAAGATATAAATGAACTGATTCACCATTAAGGAATAAGTTAAAAATGAGTTTCAGTAAAAATTCAAAGTATATTTAGTTTGTCCAAAATAAAAAAAATCGTAAGTCCGTATTAAAAGTAAATTCCGTTTTGTTAGAAATACAAAAATTTTTAATATATACCTAGTAATAATACCCATTGGAAGTATATTTTGGTTTGTCATTTTGTGAGGGTAAAAAAAAAGATCGATTTTAGAAAAAAGACTTGTCTTTAATCAAATTTTTAGGAATTATAAGTTTTACAAATAATACGCATTGAAAGTATATTTTGGTTTGTCATTTTTTAAGGGGGAAAAATGATCGATTTTAGAAAAAAGACGTGTCTTTAATCAAATTTTTAGGGATTATAAGTCTTACAAATACATTTTTTACGCGTAACAAATTATATAAATTTGCATTTGTTTCATTTTTCAATAAAGATAAATAGAGATATATTTTTTAAAGGAAAGAAAAAAATATTTTTCTTTTAAAGAAATTAAAAAATACGTATGCTATCAGAGTATTTCTAAAATCAGTAAAATAAAAAGTATATACTCATGGGGAGAAGAACATTATCTTTATTTTAAAAAGCGTTTTTTTTTTTTTTTTTTTTTTTTTTTTTTTTTAAGTATAGAAAATAGGAAAGAATTATTTATAGATTTAATAAAGTGAAAAAGATATCTTCAGGAAATTAAAAATATTTCTAGGATTAGTACGTAAGCACTAAATGTCAAGAAAAGATTTCTTTGTTCAGTAAAATGAAAAATATAATTACAATCAGAATATCAGAAAAAGATGCTTCTATGGAAAAATGTATTTATATGTTTTGAAAAATGGATTTTAATGTTAAAAAATAAAATACTTTTATCTTCTGTAAAATGAAAATATAGTCTTATGTTGAGTCAATTGGAAAAATGATCACTTGTTCGATTAATTGAAAATAATGTAATGTTTAAAAAATATTGATAGGATCAGAAAAACAATATATAAATGCAATCAGAATATCAAATAAAATATATTTCTAAGTTCAGATAAATGAAAGAGTTATTATAAATGCTCAGGAAATAAAATTATTTATCGTATTAGAATATGAAAAATATATATTCTTATGTTCAGTAACATAAAAAATATTTTATACGTTTAGTAAATAATTTAAGGTATGTTCCGATTTTCAAAATGAAGCAATAGGGATTAAAAGATATTTTGCCAAAGGTAAATCACTAAAAAAAGAGTTGAAAAAGTCTGTATTTCATAACAAGAAAATTAGTATATTAAACGTAGTACAAACTATTCCTTAGAAGATTCTAAATGCCGATAAAAGTCACAATGTTAAAATCTAGAGCCAACTTAAGTCGTGCTTGCGCTCAAATACCTTTTAACTAGTAAATAAATTAAAGTCGTTCGTCTAAAAATGGATCCAAAATGCACAAATAAGTCTTTGTAAATATATTTACTCTCAAAACTATCGCTGAATTGTTAAAAAATACCTGTGCATACACCCTGTTTTTTTCCCCACAATCTTACAGACAGGTGTTTCTTAAAGAATAGAATAGCTTCCAAATGCAAGACAGGTGTAGCCTGGTTGGGAAACGCGTTCATCTACTCACTAAGAGTATGTCGGTTCGAATCCTTGAGTTAAGCTTTTGTACAAGTTTCCTAATTCTAAAAATAATCAATTTCTTAAAAAGTTCTGATTAAAAAAATGAGTTAAATTCAATTCAATAAATCTTAAAATCAATTTATAAATAATCAGCTTAATTTTTTTTATTTTAATTAATTCATGCAAAAAGCATTCAGTAAAAGGGTCTAAATAAAAATAGCTTTGAAACTTGTTTCTATATCTTTGGAAATCTCAGAAACCAATATTTTTTTCCAGGTTCGAAGAAACATTTATAAAAGCAAAGTTCCCATTTATTTTCATAAATGTTTCCGAATAGTCTTTATAGTGTATAAATAAGTTTTCTTAAGGGTTTCTCAAATAAGTTTTCTCAAATCCGAAAGGGCAACTTTCTGACATAAGTTTTAATTTATTTTTGTTCAAAAATGCATGAAACTAGCTGGTGTTGTTGTTCAGAAACTACGTAATTGAGCTGTTTTTTCCATTTTTTTTTTTTGCAAACGATATAGATCTTTAAGAAAATAGAGTCAAAGTGGGCGTTTTGAGCCGAATTTCCGCGCGAAGGGAGAAGAGCACGTAAGAGCGGGCGAAAAACGTGTTTGTCACGTGATCGAATTCACTTGTAACTCAATAGGTAATTGGTGGATAAAAAAAATGAAAAAAACAGTTCAATTCCAAATCGCTTCCATGGCCAGGCTTTCCAATTTTATACCCTTCCGTTAAAAAATGAATTTGTAAATATGTCAAAACGTTTTGCGCTTGTTGAGCAGAGCAGTTAAGAACAGCCTTAAACCGGAATATCGGTATGTTAGGATGAATCAGCTCTCAATGAAACATTTTCGTGCGCGATTGAATTTATTACATGCAATAGAAACAAATAATGTTGATTTTAATGTTAATATTGTTGCTGTTAGTGTATCATGTTTGTTGAACATTAAAATGTTTACTGTTGAGAATTGACAGCAATCTAAACAACGCGCAACGGTTGAAAAAATTGATTAATACCCTAGAAAAATTACGCATTAGCGTTTCCGAAAATCATTGGTAGCAAAATTCTTCGTTTTTATAAATGCTTTTTGAAATCTCGAAGATTCTCACCAGAAATTTTAACTAAATTTTATTTTTTCACTTTGGAGAAAAATCGTTGAAAAATTGCTTTTCCTTACTTAAAAATAAAATTTTTTGATTATTCCGGTAAGAATTCAATATTTAGAGACATTTTTGCTTGCCCCTCAAGGGGTTAAAATCGCTCAGTCTGGGGTATGACAGAAAAGCATAGAAAAATCTTATAAGGATCCTGTATAAAGCGGAATTTTTCTCAAGTCTTTTTAATTCCGTTTTCAAGGTTTTAATGAATCAATGTTTGACAAAGCTGATTACGTGCCCACTATTATATATTTTATGATTACACATTTTAAATTTTAAAATAAGTCGGCTATTAGAGTAAAATTCTCTTTGTAAATTTACTTTTGAGGAGAGGGGTGGGACGGCGAAATCCATGTTTGCACCGGGTGCAAAAAAATGACAATTTCGACCCTACTTTCTTCCGTAAACCCTGTGTGAAAACGAACCGGTTTATAGTGGAATTTTGTTCTAAAACTAAAAATTTCATTGCACCATCGATGCAGTTTTTACGAATTTAACTGTAAAAGATTTTTGCGTATATGTTGCCGAACTTCCTGGCATTACGGGCCCCGCCAAAAAATAGCACGAAACGCGAAAATTACTCTAAAAAATAAAATAAAAAATCGCGAAAAATTAAAAAAATTCTGAATCTGAATAAACTTGAGTATAACGACAAAAAAAAAAAAAAAAAAGAAAGAAAAAAAAAAGAAAAGAAAAAAACGAAATTGCGCAAGAGGAGTGAAACCACTTCCTTTTAGTAATGTGGAAACATCACAGCGAATCACTAAAAACCGCTAAATAATTGAAAGTTACAGGGGACAAAATTACTTATATTGGCCTAAATGTTTCAACAGGATTTCTTCTACGAACGTCGAAAAATCTTTGCGGAAGGAGAAAAATTGTTTTAAATCATGTAAAAAATTCAGAAAAATTCGAAAATTGCTGCACGAAATCCGAATAAACAACTTTACTGAAAAAAAAAAAAAAGATTTCTATATTAAATTTAAAAAAATCGAATAATAATAATAATAATAAACACGCCGCGGATCTCAAGTAAAAAAAAGAATAAATAAATAAAAAGGTATATATCACAAAAACATAAAAAAAAATTAAATGAATTAAGGTTAAAAAAATAAGAAAAAGACTCACCATTTTGCTGTAGGATAAATTTTTGTATATAAAATACTTTACGCAGAAAACTTGCAAAGGAAAACTGTCACTGTATTGAAAAAAATACAAACTATGCACAAGCCCGGCAAATGACTCAACTCTTATGCACCGAACGAGAACTTTCTCAGCCAATGAGAAACCAAATGCTGTTTCTCTTCATCTCCCCATAGACTTGAAATAAGCACTATGATGACGTAATCTCATCTCGATAAACCTTATATTCTCCGCGAAAAGTGTCAGCTACAGATCTGCACGGGCCGATTTTCATTCACGGCACTCGGACCGGGTCGGGCCGGGCCTGGTTTCATTCCTAGTCTTCTCGGCCCAAAATTTTCAGTTCTAGTTTTGAGCCAGCCCGTATGAAAATCATTGTCTCAGTGTGGCCTGGTCAATTTAAAGGTCAGTTAAATTAAGCCTGGCCCAAAAGTTTTTGCAAAAAATGCAACACATTTTTGAATCGCCATTATTCTACACTTAAACATTAAAATTTATTATTTTTAAAGAATAGTAGATTTCTACGCATATTAAAATATAACTAAATTAAAATACAGTAAAATGTGTGAAAAAGAACCTGCCTATGATGGAACTAATAACTAAGAAATGAATATATAATACATTTACACTTGCTAAGAAAGGAACTTGTCTATAACGCATTTTTTTTCTTTTCTATGCAATTCCATCTTAGAAGATTTTACTGTATAGCATTTTTCCGATTTTTAACACTATACATGGAATATGGATTAACAATATTAATGATAACTGAAACATTTACATACAAGAAATAGAGATTCATTAAAAAAATAAATATCGCGCCTGCTGCAATTCTATAAAAATAAAGATTATAAACATGAAAAAAAAGTTAAGGTAAATATTTTGGGTCAGAACTCCTGGTACGAGACAAATTTTTAACCAATTCGACGTAAAAATCAATGTTTTGTAGAAGTCCACTAGGGCCGGGCCGGACCCGGGCCGAGATTTTAACTTTTTTCCGGGCCGGGCCGGGCCAATATTATTTTTTTCTACGGGCTGGGCAGGGCCCGGACCGAAATTTTAATTTTTGTATCGGGCCGGGCCGGGCCAATTTTTTTTCTCTATGAGTCGGGCCGGGCCCGTGGCCCGAAACCCGAGCCGTGGCCGGGCCCGGGCCGGGCCTAACTTATTTTTTTCTGTACAGAGCCGGGATGGTTTCATTCTTAGTTTTCAAGGCCCAAAATTTTCAGTCCTAGTTTTGACCCAGCTCGTACGAAATTCGTTGTCTCGGCGTGGCCTGGTCCGTTAAAAGGTCGGTAAAACTAGGCCTGGCCCGCAATTTTGTGTAAAAAATGCATACAGTTTCAAATCGTCCTTATTGTACAATTAAACATTAAAATTTATTCTTTTTAAAGGATAGTGGATTCCTACGCTTATTAAAATATAGCTAAGTGAAAATATAGTAAAACATGTGAAAAGAACCTGCCTATTACGGAATCCTGTTTTAAACTGAAAAACGTGTTGACCCATGCAAAATAAATGTACGAAAACGTAAGAAAAGAATATATAATACATTTACAACTTGCTAACACATTTTTTTTTTCTTCTTTTCTATGCAAAAAGATTTTACTGTTCAGCATTTTTCAGATTTTCCCACTTCAATACATGGAATATCGATTAACAATATTTATGATAAGTGAAATATTTTCATACAAGAAATAGAGATTCATTAAAAAGAATATCGCAGCCTGCGGCACTTCTATAAAAATGAAGATTAAGTACATGAAAGAAAAAAGTTAGGATAAATATTTTTTGTCAGAACTCCTCGTATGAGTCAAATTTTTAACCAAATCGACGTAAAAACCAATGTTTCATAGAAATTCACTCGAGGGCCGAACTTTTAGCTGTTATACCGGACCGGGCCAATAATTTTTTTTCTACGGGCCGGGCCGGGCTCGGGCTCGGGCTGAACTTTTAACTTTTTTACCGGGCCGGGCCGGGCCAGGCCGAATGTTTTTTCTATGAGTCGGACCGGGCTAAAAAATATCGTCCCGTGCAGATCCCTAATGTCAGCGCGGTGTTGAGAGGCTCTAGCCGGACTCACAAAACAAGATAAAAAATTAAACGGGCCGAACCGATCTAATAAGTTCAAAAGGGGCGAATTAAACTGCCAAAATAGGGAAATTTTTTAATGTCCGCTCTTCAAAAATAAGTTGTGCTTGCACTGTGCACACTGTCCGATACTAGTTTCACAACATAAATACAAAAAGTTAACACGTCCAAAGCAGAAATCTGCATCAGGCACAGGCTAGGGCTACGTCCGGTCGGCTTGGTCAGGTTTGCGTTTTGTTCTACATACTTGAGCCGGTCCGGACATGGTCTTAATTGTGTCGGGCAGAAAATTTTATTTTATTTTAGCTTTTGTAAAGATAATAAAGATATTGAACTTTTGTTAACATAATCTTTGGAAACATTAATACATTACAGAGGAATGTTTTTAAAAATCAAATTTTTTATTTTATTATAAAATATCAAAATCGGTGATATTTTTAACAATCTTAATTATTTTACTTTAAAATAATTAAGATGAACTACGTCATTTTTTAAAATGAGTGTTTATTTCAATGTCTAACTGATCTTCGAATTCCTTGCTCAACAACGCGAAACTTTCAGACATGGATTTTCTGACTCACGTTTAAACTTAAAGGAATAAAATTATTAGGCCTGACTATCGAAGCGATTTGGAATCAAATAGTGTTTTCCATCGGCTCAAAAATAAATTACATATCGAGTTATAAGGTATTCTTGTTAGGTGGCGTCAAGTATTCCCCTTCCTCGTGCTGCCGCGACGGGAATTTGTTTCAAAACACCCAATTTCACACTATTTTCTGAAAGATCTTCTTGCCTTTACGGGAAAAAAAAGAAATGGAAAACGCCATTCAATTACATAGTTTCTGAATTAGAAAACCTGCCAATTTTATGCGTTTTCGAACGAAAATGAATTCAGAAATGTTAAAGTTGCTCCTTTGGATTCAAGGATAAAAGAATGTATATCGGAAAAAAAACGAATTTTCTGTAGAAATTGAGTCTCGCCGGTCAGATTTCATTGTTTTTTTCGCGGGCTGGGTTGGGCCGAGAACTGCGGGGGGGGGGGGGGGGGGGGCGCTACAGTTGTTACTCATGCAAGATTATCCTGAGAAAGAAAAGAAAATGTTCTCTTTTTCCTTTTTTTTATTGAAATGCAACACTGGGGATAACAAAGCTAAACTACTCTTTATCAAAGCTAAATATCGTGTCGCATCAACTTCGAAGGCACTTATGCATTGTTCATAACTGAAATTGGGCCATAAATTTTAAATTAGTGATGTTTACAAAGTATCACCACACTATTGTAACCGAGTAAGAACATCAGATATCTATCTGTTCGATCTCCATGCTTGGAGACTTCTGGGCTCCTCTAATTGAACTTCCGGAAATAAAGAGCAATGCAAAAGAGAGCCAAGCAGTCTGTGACAAAAGACTGGTGGACCCCAGGCAGAAGAAGGTACTTTTTGTTTAAAAACAAACATCCCATGAATTATGTTCCCACCCACAGGATTTTTGTGGGGGCTTGGCCATGGATGGGAAGTATCAATTTAAACTCCCTCTCGTTTCGCGACCCCCCCCCCCTTTGCAGGCAAAAATATAATTCTCATCCTTTTCTAGAGAAATAGATAGTGAAGAAATAAAAAAAGAAAACAAATATTTTTCTGGAACATTCATTCTGAAGTAATAACACAATTACGTTAAAACAATGTTTTCAACATCATTATTATTTTTTTTTAACTCATGGCAAACTTGAATTCAATGATGATCATGAACAGGGCCGGCTGCCCCAATTGACCCCGCGCCAATTGGAGTCATTTTAGGGGCCCCTATTCTCTCCATACAATTCCAAATACAATTCTCTCTCTCTCTTTTTTTTTTTTCATAAAATAATATATATATATATATATATATTATCTAGATTTGTTTTTTAATATTTCTTCATAAAAAAAAGGTTAACATTAACTTTATTTCTTACAGACTATGTTCATATAAACCATAAACGCAAAAAAAGTAATAATATTTAAAATATGGTAAAGATAGGAGATTACTAAATTAAAAATAATCGTGAACATTAAATGTGAAAGTAGTGGTAGTTTTCATACATTATATTATGTATTATTCTATGATATATATACAATTTAAACATAGAATTTATTAATCAAATATTGCAGTATACGTTGGACACCACCCAGTGTTTTATGAGAATCACGGGAAAAAGCGCACCGGAACAGAAACTGTGTAATTCAAAGACGTTTTCCGTTTTTTTGTAAGCACAATACATCTTTCAGAAAATACTGTCAAAGTTGGCGTTTTGAATCGAATTTCCCGACGAAAGCAGAAAAACCAGTCAACGAAGCGAGAAAAATGCCTTGCACGTGATCAAAAATGCTTTAAGGGGATTCTTCACGCACTTGAAAACACACGCTCCGTAATGTTAATCCTATATGGGCAGGTTATTTTAGAATTTCTCATTTCAATTTGAATATTTTTAAACGAATTTTTTTGCATAGGATAGCTGAGCTCAATCTTTAATATGACTCTTTTTTACTTTTTCGATTTTGGTTGCAGATTTTTTTTTAAAAAGGTACTTTGAGATTCGAAACCGGTTCCGAAAGTGAAAACACCTTTTTAAAAAAAATCTGCAACCGAAATCGAAAAAGTAAAAAAGAGTCATATTAAAGATTGAGCTCAGCTATCCTATGCAAAAAAAAAAAAAAAATCGTTTAAAAATATTCAAATTGAAACGAGAAATTCGTAAATAACCTGCCCATAGGATTAACATTACGGAGCGTGTGCTTTCAAGTGTGGGAAGAATCCCCTTAACACGTTGAACGCCAAGTCTATTTTGTCTGTCTTTTCATTTGGGCCACGAACTAATATTCCCGTTACACAATCTATAAGTGTCAGTCACAGATGACTGACGCGGCCTAAACGAAAAGTTTAGTGTCAGTCACCGGGGACTGACGTGGCACTCACCGTGTTAACTTGATAGGTAATTTATTTATCAAAAAATGGAAAAATCATTTCGATTCCAAATCGCTTCCATAGGGATTGCCAATTTTATACCTTAACGTTTAAAATCCTAGAATACTAACTTTTATATTTAGTACTTAAATACTAACCATGCGTAAAATTTACTCACTCCATATTTAAAATACATTTAAGGCATATTTAAAAAAAAAAAAAAAAAAAAAAAAAAAAACATGATTTTTTTATATATACTCATACATTTAAACTTTATTCAGAAAATTATTCATTAAACCTATCCTTGTAATATAATTCAGCAAAATAAGCATACTTAATGTGTAAAAAAAAAGGGGGTGTGTGAGTAAAATTTACGAAGGTTAGTATTCTAGGGTTAAGGGGTCAGGTAACCTTTGAACCAATAAAGTACATGGAAAAGTGACCTCTGTAAGAATTGGAGTCATTCTTTAACTAATTAACTTTTAAATATAAAATTGAAAACACATGTTAGGAACGATTTATTTTATCAGTCAAAGTTGTTAGAAAAGGTATACACATATATACCGGGTGTCCCAAAAAGGACTGACTGATTTTAAAATTCAATAACTTGCAAACGGTGACAGATATTTAAAAAACTCTTGCAGGAGGGTTATGCATAAGGTCAAAAGTTTTATTACAGTGATTTTCAATTTTAGTTCGAATTACAAACAATAGATGGCGCTGCGATCAACAGACGCTCAATTCAGGCTCGATTTTTGGTACTTCGTGGCCCGGATAATACATTTCCATCTCCTTTTTCAGCATGGAACAAGAAAAAGGACCAGAAATCGAGCCTGTATTTAGCGACTATTGCTTACAGCGCCATCTATTGTTTGTAATTCGAACTAAAATCGAAAATCACTGTAATAAAACTTTTGACCTTATGCATAACCCTCCTGCAAGAATTTTTTAAATATCTGTCACCGTTTGCAAGTTATTGAATTTTAAAATCAGTCAGTCCTTTTTGGGACACCCAGTTTTCTTTAATTTATTTTTAAAGATAATACAATTTTTACGAAAGAATTATTCTTGCATGCATTGCGCGCATGATTTTTCCCATTTCAATCGCTGAAACAAGCCATGATTTTTTTAATGAGTACAGATATAAAGTGTTTTCAAAATGACCTACAATGAAAAAAATAAAACTTGTAGATCTCGAGAAAAAAAATTTTTTTTAGAGAAATTCGAAATATCGAGATTTTTTTTATACAAAAGTAGCCGTGAATTCTAAACTTCTTACTTGAGAAACATAATAATAGGTCATTTTGTGCTTCTGTACGTTTAATACATACACCAAAAATTTCATGAAATTCTAGGCAACCGTTTTCCAGAAATCGTGCGCGCACTGATCAAAATCGCTGTTTTGAGAAAATTGGCTTTAAAGATTGAAAAACCCGTTGATCATATAGAAAAAACTCAAAGTGTTTTAGACATAACTTCTCTTCTAATGCGAATTTTTGTATGGGGTTTGATTTCAAATGTTCCCAAAGAATTATATTTAATTATAAGCTGTTTTAAAAAAATTCGATTTTTGGACGCTTCAAAGATTACCTGACCCCTTAAAAATGTGTACGGCATTGTGTCGGAAAGTTTCGCGCTTGTCGAGTTCAGATTCAACAGCATTTACTTTGACAAAATTCTAACTTGGTACGACCACCATGATAAAAACTATTTTCTGCACATTTTTGCTTCGGCTATAAACAATGAAAGATTGACTTCGTTTGTTTATGAAGCAAGTTTCCCACATTGTATTATAGAGAGAGCAGATAGAAACGAGAGAGGAAAAAAAAAAGGAAATGAAAATAACTGAAGGTGAAATATTTTCCAACTCCTCTCTATAATTATTTCAGCAACAGGAACTAAATCTTTGAACTTAATCCCCTTTTGATCATTATGGGTTGCAGGAATTTTCTATCATACATAACTAACCACTTTTTGCAAAAGAGCGTTTGCAACCACCCTCATTTGCTTACATTCGGACTTGCCTACAAAGGAAAATTCGCTACCAGGCTGTCATTTTGTAGTGTTTTATGACTGAACTGACACATCTATGCGTCTGCAGTGGGGTTCGAAGTCAAATTTGGAAGGGGAGCCAACTTTTTTTTTTTTTTCTTTGCTATTCCGTTGAGTGGGATACAACAGAGTAATTTTACCCAAGACCAGAGATAAGATCATTACTCTGTAGTCCTGATTTCACCCCGGAGACTTGTTTTCGAAAAATTTATTGCTGTGTAGTGTAGGGATTTTTCGTCAACTTTGAGGAGATAGAACATTAGGAAACAAGATTTTAATCACAAGGGAGTCCTTCCTATACAAAACAGTTGATATATCGGTTCATTGCTTTTAAATTAAATATTCATCATTGCGTTTAAATATTATAAAACTTTCAATTCTGTGTGTGTATATATTATAAAACTTTCAATTCTGTGTGTGTTTTAAAATTTTGAGAGAATTAATTGGATGCAAAGTTTCTAAATTAAAATATAAAATATTTTTTTAAAAAAAGTGTCAGAAAGTAAGCAGTTTGGATTTGACCTTAAAACACATAGACGCATAGTAAATTTTTGAAAACAATATCTTTCTGAAATTATCAGAAAACACTCATCAGTTTGACAAGCATATTTTAAAATGCTTTATTTTTAGTATGAAGCTGCCCTGAATTTGAAATAACTTTGAGGCAATAGAATATTAGGAAACGAGATTTTAATCACAAGGGAGTCCCTCCTATATAAAACAGTTGATATATATCGGTTCATTGCTTTTAAATTAAATATTCACCATTGCGTTTAAATATTATAAAACTTTCAATTTTGTGTGTGTTTTAAAATTTTGAGAGAATTAGTTGGATGCAAAGTTTCTAAATTAAAATATAAAATAAATTTTTTTTTAAAGTGTCAGAAAGTAAGCAGTTTGGATTTGACAAGAGCCTTAAAGCACATTTACGCATAGTAAATTCTTGAAAACAATATCTTTCTGAAATTATCAGAAAACACTCATCAGTTTGACAAGCATATTTTAAAATGTTTTATTTTTAATATGAAGCTGCCCTGAATTTGAAATAACTTTTAGGCGATAGAACATTAGAAAACAATATTTTAATCACAAAGGAGTCCCTCCTATATAAAACAGTTTATATATCGGTTCATTGCTTTTAAATTAAATATTTACCATTGCGTTTAAATATTATAAAACGTTCAATTCTGTGTGTGTTTTAAAATTTTGAGAGAATTAATTGGTTGCAAAGTTTCTAAATTAAAACATAAAATATTTTTTTTTTTTTTTTTTTTAAGTATCAGAAAGTAAGCAGTTTGGATTTGACAAGAGCCTTAAAACACATTTACGCATAGTAAATTCTTGAAAACAATATCTTTCTGAAATTATCAGAAAACACTCATCAGTTTGACAAGCATATTTTAAAATGTTTTATTTTTAATATGAAGCTGCCCTGAATTTGAAATAACTTTTAGGCGATAGAACATTAGAAAACAAGATTTTAATCACAAAGGAGTCCCTCCTATATAAAACAGTTGATATATCGGTTCATTGCTTTTAAATTAAATATTCACCATTGCGTTTAAATATTATAAAACTTTCAATTCTGTGTGTGTTTTAAAATTTTGAGAGAAACAATTAGATGCAAAGTTTCTAAATTAAAATATAAAATATTTTTTTTTTAAAGTGTCAGAAAGTAAGCAGTTTGGATTTGACAAGAGCCTTAAAACACATTTACGCATAGTAAATTTTTGAAAACAATATCTTTCTGAAATTATCAGAAAACACTCATCAGTTTGACAAGCATATTTTAAAATGCTTTATTTTTAGTATGAAGCTGCCCTGAATTTGAAATAACTTTGAGGCAATAGAATATTAGGAAACGAGATTTTAATCACAAGGGAGTCCCTCCTATATAAAACAGTTGATATATATCGGTTCATTGCTTTTAAATTAAATATTCACCATTGCGTTTAAATATTATAAAACGTTCAATTCTGTGTGTGTTTTAAAATTTTGAGAGAATTAATTGGATGCAAAGTTTCTAAATTAAAATATAAAATAAATTTTTTTAAAAAGTGTCAGAAAGTAAGCAGTTAGGATTTGACAAGAGCCTTAAAACACATTTACGCATAGTAAATTCTTGAAAACAATAACTTTCTGAAATTATCAGAAAACACTCATCAGTTTGACAAGCATATTTTAAAATGCTTTATTTTTAGTATGAAGCTGCCCTGAATTTGAAATAAATTTTAGGCGATAGAACATTAGGAAACAAGATTTTAATCACAAAAGAGTCCCTCCTATATAAAACAGTTGATATATCGGTTCATTGCTTTTAAATTAAATATTCACCATTGCGTTTAAATATTATAAAACTTTCAATTCTGTGCGTGTTTTAAAATTTTGAGAGAAATAATTGGATGCAAAGTTTCTAAATTAAAATATAAAATAAATTTTTTTTTAAAGTGTCAGAAAGTAAGCAGTTTGGATTTGACAAGAGCCTTAAAACACATTTACGCATAGTAAATTTTTGAAAACAATATCTTTCTGAAATTATCAGAAAACACTCATCAGTTTGACAAGCATATTTTAAAATGCTTTATTTTTAGTATGAAGCTGCCCTGAATTTGAAATAACTTTGAGGCGATAGAACATTAGAAACAAGATTTTAATCACAAGGGAGTCCCTCCTGTATAAAACAGTTGATATATCGGTTCATTGCTTTTATATTAAATATCCATCATTGCGTTTAAATATTATAAAACTTTCAATTCTGCGTGTGTTTTAAAATTTTGAGAGAATTAATTGGATGCAAAGTTTCTAAATTAAAATAGAAAAAATTATTAAAAAAAAAAGTGTCAGAAAGTAGGCAGTTTGGATTTGACAAGAGCCTTAAAACACATTTACGCATAGTAAATTTTTTAACACAATATCTTTCTGAAATTATCAGAAAACACCCATCAGTTTGACAAACATATTTTAAAATGCTTTATTTTTAGCATGAAGCTGCCCTGAATTTGAAATAATTATAAAGGAATAAGAAACATATGTACGGTCGACGTCAAGATGATGGTAGTTATAGATATGTGTGTGGCAGGGGATAGTCATTGCACTTCTCATTTTTAAATTTCATTTATCTCTGATGATTTTGAAAAAAAAAAAAAAAAGTAGAAAAATTTATTATTTACATGTGATTTAAAATAATTAAACACCAAAATTAACTACAGTGAGCAGAAAAAGTTTTTGCACACTAGGTAAATTTGTTGGCATATGTATAAGTAAATAAAAAGCAACTAAGAAATAAAAATACCAGCACTTTTACAAAACAAATAAACATATTTAATGTCTGACTTAATAATTGCATTTAAAATATGAAAACATAAAAAAGTAGCATTTGTACTGCCAAAAAAATATTTGCACACTAGCACTAAAAATAGAACTACAGGAATTATTTATAAGTTAAAAACAGTGCTAATATTTAGTATGCATTCCCTTTGCTTCAATTACAGCTTGTAATCGTCTGGGTATTGATTGTATTAATTTGTGACATGTTTCACTGCCGATTTGTAGCCATTCTTCCGAGCACTAGCTTGCTTAAGTTCTGATTTGTTGGAAATTTTCTTTTTCCTTATTTTCACATCCAAAATATGCCATAAATTTTCAATCGGATTGATGTCTGGTGATTGTGGTGGCGTTTTCAATTGATTTTGTGCATTATAAAGCAACCATAACCTCGTAATATATGCAGCGTGTTTCGGATCGTTATCCTGATTGAAATAATATGAATTAGAAATTCCTAATTTCAGAGCACTATTAGATAAATGATCTCGCAATATATTAATATATTGTTTAGCATTCATATTGCCTTCAATAAAGGTCATTTTGCCAATTCCGTTAAAAGACATGCATCGCCAAATCATTACATGACCACCGCCATGTTTTACAGTTAGTTTCAAGTTTTTAATTTGAAGAGAAGTATTTGGCTTTCGCCATACAGTTTTCTTACCATCTGAGCCAAAAATATTGAACTTGCTTTCATCGGAAAAAATAAGTTTTCCAAAACTCTAGTGGTTTGCTGACAAAAGCTTTTGAAAATTCAAGTCTTTTCACCTTATTTGTTTCACTAATAAATGGTTTTTTCGAGGGGCTATTCCTGGAATATTTGCATCATCAAGAATATTTCTAATTGATTGTGGTGTAACTATTGTTCCCGACGTTGAAGCGACATCAACAGCCAATTCTCGAGCACTTAGAAAAGGGTTTTTTGAAGATTCTTTTATGATGGCTCTCCTTTGCCTGGTATTTAGCTTTCTTGGACGCCCAGTTCGCGGCTTATTTATTGTCGAACCAGTTTCTTTTTTCTTCTTAATTACATAACGAACACTAGAAAAGTTTTGATTTGATTTTTTACCTATTCCTCGGTAACTTAATCCAGAATTGTAAAGAAATATAATCTTCTCACGGGTAGCAACAGACAGTTCACACGTTTTCGGCGCCATTAGAACAAAAACTCCCCAGAATCCCTGCTCCAGTTAATATGTTACGTGACTTTAAATAATATGAAGTATAGCGGGGCTAATGTACTGCGGAACTGATATGCTAAACATTTGCATAATGTTCACATTTATTGCCTTTTTTAACAGTCAGTGCTTCTTGTGCAAATACTTTTTAGGTATGAGAAAATATTAATTTATTTTTTAAAATGTGTAATATTACTGTTTAAGGAAAATGGGTAGTTATTTTTATTTTCTTCTCATTTAATACGAGAAATAATACGAGAATAGTATCAAATTTGCTTTCTATGGTTACTTATGCAAAAAATCGTCTGCGTGCAAATACTTTTTTTGCTCACTGTATAAGAATATTTCTGTTTTTCTTTTTATGTTCATGTCCTTGAAATTTACCTTTAAGAGCTTAGCTGTGTAAAATAATAATAATAATAATAATAATTTATTGTTTCGATTCTTTTATTGAAAAATGCTGGCAAATATTTATTTTTGAGTATTTATTATTTTTTATTTGTTAAATTTGTGCGTACCTTTTATGTTAATGCGTTTTAAAAATTGTTTCACATGCGGGAAGGGAGTGGCAAATTTTTTTTAGTTTATTTCATGTTTAAATTCTCCATTTCAAAAAGTGTGGCTTTAGCAGCGAACTACCGACACTACACGCTTCAAAATCTTGCCCCTCTGGATTTTCTTTTGCCAACACACATGAATCTACGATATATTTTATTCTGTCTTATTGTATTTATTGTATAATTATTTCCGTCTTCTATCTCAAATATTGTTTGAAGTTTTAATTTTCTTTTTAATGTAATTACTTGCAGAATATAACGGGAGGCGGAAAAGCATGTGTTTAAACTCAGAGGCGGATTACCGCTGAGTAAGCTGAAGCTTATTTAAGGGACTCGGAATGAAAGGGGCCCCTGTAATAAAATTTATTTGGATTTTATTTTTTTTGGGGGGGGGAGGGGGGTCTTTTATAACAGGCTGATATTTTATGCAAAAGAGAAATGATATAGAGTATTCAGTATTCTTTCTTTCACTCATTTATTGAATCTTATAGGTTATTGCCATATAGATGGTATTCTCTTATTTGAAAAGACTCGCTCACTAATGCTAATCCTATGGAAGAAATTTTTAAAGATATCTTCATTTCAGTCTTTTTAAACAATTATTTTTCATTGGCTAGCTGGTATCAATCTGTACGAAGGGCGTTTTTTTACTTTTTCAATTTTGTTTACAGATATTTTTAGTTAGGACACTTTCATTTTCAGAACCGTTTTCGGAAGTGAATGTTGAGCTGATTTTTGACGGCTGATTATCTATTCGAGGGACATAGGCCCGAGGGAGGGAGTGCCCTCCGTGGGGGGTCTTTCTATAGGAACCTAACTCTTATTTACGCATGGAAATCCAAGGTTCGAAGAAAACCACGAAAACTCCGAACGATTAGGCCGACGGGCGCGATTGGTTTCGAACCCAGCACCTCCCGTCTACCACTCGGCCATCCTCATGAAAAAAATCTGCAAACAAAATTGAAAAAGTAAAAAAGCGCAGATGTTGAGATCAATCTCAGCTATCCAATACAAAAAAAAAAAAAAAAAAAAAAAAAAAAAATATTAAAATGGAAACGAGATATCTTTAAAAAAATTTTTCCATAGGATTAGCATTAGCGAGCGAGTCTTTCCAGGTGACTGAAATAGCCCCTTAATCCTTTCAGGGGTGCCTTTTGCCAGTCTGCAAACAATTTTAATGCCCAAACTGCCAAACGGCATCAGTAATTTTTTACTACAATTTCGATCTCATAATATACGTGAAGAAAAGCTTTTGATTATTTTCAAATAAATTTGTTAGTAAATTGCGGTGTGAATTAATTATTTGAACACTTTTGGAGCAGAAATGCCTTGCCCTGAAAGGGTTAAGGCTGTTTTCAATTGCTCTGCTCAACAAGCGCAAAACGTTTTCACACATTTACAAATTCATTTTTTAACGGAAACATATAAAACTGGAAGGCCTGATTATGAAAGCGGTTTGGAATCAAACTGTGTTTTCCATTTTTTTGTTAAATAAATGACCTATTAAGTTATAAGCGATTTTGATCACGTAACAAAGACATTTTTCACTCTTCCTTGAGTAGTTATTCTTATTTCGCGCGGAAATTCGGTTCAAAACACTCACTTTGACAGTATTTTCTGAAAGATCTATTGCGTTAAAAAATAAAAAAATAAAGAAAAAACTGTTCTATTACGTAGTTTCTGAACAACAACACCTGCTAGTTTCATGCATTTCCGAACAAAAATAAATTAAAACTTATGTCATAAAGTTGCCCTTTTGGATTTGAGAACAGCCTTCATAACAAAAAAGAACTCGATTCTAGATGTTTTTCGTCGAAGCTGGTAGACGGGATGTACTGGGTTCGAACCCAATCGCGCCCGTCGGCCTAATCGTTCGGAGTTCCCGTGGTTTTCTTCGAACCTTGGATTTCCATTCGTAAATACCGGTTATGTTCTATAAGAAAAACCCCACGGAGGGCACTCCCCTTCGGGCCTATATTCCTTGTGCAGATAATCTGCCGTCATAAATAACACCAACACCTAGATGTTTTACGGCTTCCAGTTTGCGATGGATTTACAGAAGCAACTTTTGTAGCCACTGGCAGCCCAAGCTAGATTTTGTTAGCCGCTCTTCGAATGATATCTTTTAAATAGGATATTAAGTTTTAATCAGGCATTTTACCTAATTTTGACCGTTTAGTTTTTTGAGCCCTGGGCAATTACCTGACCGTTCCCATTTATTCTAATAAAGTTCATCGTTATACAAAGAAAGTTCTTTTAAGATTAGACACTCCATATAAGTGTCTATGTGAAAATATATTAATTTGTAAATTTATTGACTTAAAATCCATTCTGAAAGAAAATGTATGCAAAAGATTAAAAAATTGTTGTCAAAATTAATATACCGAGTATTCAAAATAGATGTCTCTTTGACTAGCTCTTAAATCGCTGATAACAGAGACATACTTCCTATTGTGAAAAGGATACAAATTAAGTAGAGTTTTTAGATATGGATTTGTTTTATAAGAAGCTGAAACATATTAAAATACAATTTTTTTTTTTATATGCTGCCTTGCATATAATAATTTATATTAAGAAAAATGTTGTTCTCTAAGAATGACATTTGAAAAATCTCATTCTTTTGCGACAAAAACTTACCGAATTCTGACACTTCGAATTTTAAACTAATTTTATTGTTTACCTGCACTAAAAATGCTGTTTTTGTTTTTAGGGCCAGAAAACACTTTGAAGGACTGGACGGGGCCTCTAAAAAGGTCAAGCCCTTGTGGTAGTTGATCTGTTTAAACTACATGCGTGCATAATATGTAACATCTTAAACTATAGAAGTGTAATAGGAATAAAAAAAATAAAATGCATCGTTTGAGTTAAATTAAAACAACCGATAAGAAAAGAAAAAAAAAAGATTATTTTACAAAAAAAAAAAGAAAAAAAAAATAGTCTTAAATCAAAAGTACAAATTCACGTAAAAAAAGATCTAGTAAAAACAGAATTATGTGCATGGTGCAAATGAAATCTATTAAGGAGAAATGGCGTAAACAGCATTTCTGTTCGGCGAAACTACCATTTCTTTTGTGCAAAAAATATCCCTCCGAAATTCCTAGAAAGTAGACCATTTGACAAGCATCTTTTAAAATGCTTGATTTTTAGTACGCTACCCTGGTGAAATAATTATAAAGGAATACGAATGTATGATGCATTTTATCCTGCCGCAATGTTAACAATTTCTGTCATCTATCTTAAATGTTTCTTGAAGTGGCAATATTTCTTCTTCGTGTAATTACTTTCGGAACACATGCTGTAAAAAGAATGTTCGTAAAATTACAGGTACATACTGAGAGAAATAAATTGAAAACTATGGAAGATATTATGGAATAGACGCGAAGCAATTTATGGCTTTTCAGAAAGTATTGATGATTTTTCTTTTATTAAGTCCTTTCTATCGACCTCATATTATGTGAATTATGTATAAGGTGACCATAATTAAACTGCACGTGTTTGCAGGGGCCCTACAAGCTAAACTATTTGAAATAATTTAAGCCATTCGCTGCCAACCACGAGTATACTCATTGTTTTAATGCTCATGGCTTTAATTTATTAATTACTTTGTCGCCACTATTTTAGTAATAAAAATATTGCATTATTTATTGCCTCTGGCTGAAATTTCGTTGTATTAGTAAAGCGAAATTTACCTTTCTGAATTTGTGGTGGCAAACGACTTTCAATACGAAATTTGAAAATTCTTATTTTATAGTTTTGGCAGTGAGCGTGTTGCAAAAAGATTTGGCATATATTCAGTTTAGAGCAGGGTTGGCGAACCTATGGCATGCGTGCCAGAGTTGGCACGTAAGCTAATTTTTATGGCACGGGAAAAATTTAAATTTGTTAATTGTTATACAGATAAAATCTATTTTTTATTTCTGTTATAACCAATAAAATGTTGTTCCATACGGACAGTTTATCACAAATAATGCAATTATTTTTTACATGATTTAACACATCATAATAATTTTCTTTTCCTGTGATGCTATGTAGTGTTTTCGACATGCATTTTACTTTTCTATCTGAATTTTTTTAAAAACTGTAATTTTCAAGGGAATTTCGTTTGACAGGCACTGCAGTAAAATGATGAAAGGATTCAATTTAGTTATGTATATTTGTAAAAATAACAAAATATGAACTAGATGTAAAGCATTTTCCATTGAACGTACGACACAAAAAATCTCATCAATACATTCTAAGTACATTAATGCAATTTGAAAAATTATAATCGAGATGTTGCAGTAATTAGAGATGCTGCCTAAGTTAAAAATAAATGAAATAAAAACTCGTATTTTTTCCTTTTTATTACAGTATATACCGTATAAATGAATCCTATTTACGAATTAAAAATTCATTCATTTAAAGGCTGATTCCAGTATACAGAAAAATCGCAATTCGATTTTAATAATTTTAATTTATCAATTGTTAATGCATGAAAATAAATGATTTTATAACCAATGTTTCGTATAAACATCATACGCTTCCAAATTATATTTGGATACGTTTGACACGTTACATTCTTGATGGATATTATTTGCGGATTTTCGGCACGTGCACGTGAAAAGGTTCGCCAACCCTGGTTTAGAGTATGCGGAAATAAGTTCTGGAGGAATTTAAAATAACATTAAAAATTTTAACACCTTAACGGTCGCTTAATATTTGGAAAAAACCATAAAAAAGTAACGTATTTTTTTATTACAGAAATTGAATAATTATAAGGTTTCTATATAAAATATGCTATTAGTTTTTTCTAAGACGAAAAAAAAGATGTTATAGAACAAATTCACATTTGTGGAAAAGCCATCATGCGAGAATTCTGTGTTTTAATGTTTGTTTTACACCATACAAATTAATACGAATAAAACCTTTATTTTTCACATCTTAGATCTTTACTTATCATCATCAAACAAAATCTTACAAATAATTTTTGAAATAATATAATATACATTAAATTTTGATTATTAATAAATTTTTTGAGTGTGATATATTTCGAAACATGCAATACAAAGTCCAACATCTCAATCAGCGCCAAAAACTAAACGCAAACAATAATATTCCAAGACTTCACACGGAAATGGCAGTTGAATTTTTCTGGTTTCAGAAGTTTTTCCAGCAATAAATCTCCAGCCCGGAAATATGACGGGCACGAGAAATAACGAACGACACCTCAACCAGTGATACTGACGGAAACGAGAATTAAGGGGTTAAAGACAGATGGAGCTATATATAATAGAAAATTGGAGAATTTCCTACTAGCTACATTTTGAAACGTTTTTATGGAAAAATTCACATAATCAAGTGTTTTAATAAAAGTGATAATAATTACAGCACTGCTATGAAAAAATACCGTCGTCTCAAAAGATATTGACTTAAAATGAGTTATTTTTGTTTATTTGCTAATAAAACGTCTCTAACATTTAAGCGCCCTCTATCGGTAACATTTCAAACTAATTGTTTTTATTGCATAACTCGTTTCCGCAATATTCTAAAGTCTGAACTGCATAAATACAAAAGCTTTTAAAAATATAGTTTAATTTGTAGAGCCACATGTACGTACAGGGTGTCCATAATAAAACGACCCTACTTTAAAGTTGTCTACAGACGAAACTATTGGTCAGAAAATTGTGAAATTTTGTGACGGACATAATAAAGGAATGGGAATTTGTTTGAGCGAAAAAAAAGTTCAAAATTTCGGCACCAGGGGACTTTTTTGGTGAATTACACATTTTTTAAAGTTTTTACTCTTTATTTTTCTCAGATTAAATAAGAAAAATATACAGACCGCCCCCTGTAAAAAATAAAGCGTAAAAACTTTTAAAAATTATTGGTGTTCGAATTGAACGGACAAACTCTGAAAAAAAAAAAAAAATCCGCCTACAACAGCCGCCATTTTTTTCTCAGAGCTCAGGCCTGGTATTCAGAGGGCGGTGGCTAAATGTGTAATTTATTAAAAAAGCCCTCTGGTGGTGAAATTTTGCACTATTTTTTTTCGCTCAAACAAATTCCCATTACTTTTTTATGTCTGGCACAAAATTTCACACCTTTCTGACCAATAGTTTCGGATTTAGACAACTTTAAAGTAAGGTCGTTTAATTATGGACACCCTGTACTTTAATTATGGCAACGTACATTATCTACATTATATATACATTATGACAAATAGCTTTTTCTCTCTTTTTATAGTGGACTTGCAGATGAAATAAATATTATGTTGCATTAATAAATGCGAAAATAATGTTGCACTCAGTTTTATTTTTATTATCAATTGGAATTTTTCTCTCATTTTAGTTTAAATATTGTTTTTAACATCTTCCAACATATTTGAAAAATGTTTATGAATTCGGTTTAAGTCTGTCTGTTCGTTTGCTCGTACTCTAACTCTCATAAATATACCCGGATTGACCATACTACCCCCTACCCCTACATACTAGATGCCTGTCGCATTTGGCTCAAAAATGGAAGTCGGCAATGTTGATAGATGGTTTGGGGTATGCTATTGGTTTATTTACATGGATCGCCTCATAGAAGTGCCTTTGAAAGCTATTACTATTTTTATTTTTTGCAGTAATTTGTGATTTTTTTTTTTTTTTTTTAAATAGAAAGTTTACTTTTAATGAAGTTAATATATTCCATATAAAATGTCATATAGCCTTGTGCCTTACTGCTGTTCATCCAACAAAATGGAGGAATATATTTCGTTTCACCAAATACCTGTGGAAGACAGTCGACGAGTCTTTTTAACTTTTTTTCTTTTTCTTTTTAAAAATACAAATAGATATTTTTACTATTACTGTATCTTTCTAGTAACATTCAGTTGAATAATAATAAATTAAATTAATGTATATTTGCTATTAATGTGATGTATTTTTATTAGCTTACAATGTCTTAAAAGGGTACCTTGATCTAAAAAAATCTGAAATAATATTGTTTATAATTATTGTTATTAATAATAAAAATGATAGATCAAAATATTTCTTTTTATCAGACAATTATCTAAAGCCTTTTCTGGATGAAAGTGAAAATACAATAACATTGAAAATTATTTAAATTTCTTCTTGCTAAATAATAATAATAATAATGGTACAAGATGAAATCGAATACGAATTAGTAATGTGATCAAAATATATATTCATAGCTTTATATTGTGTTTTCAAGCAATATAAATATTGTGTAATTGAAATATATATATAATTTCATTCCTGAAAGTACTTGATTATTACTTGTAATAATTAATAATACAAATATAAAAGAAGTGAAACTGCAATTTAAATGTAAAAACAAAACAAAAAAAAACTGCAGAATTGACGTTTGAGGCCCTCACCCGAAGATTTGCTAGTTTCATTATTATAATAAATGTAATTAATATTTATAGTATTGTTATCACAATATCAATAACTTTATAATTTTATATCGAAAATATTAAATAAGGGAATTAAGAAAAATACTGTTATCAATTTATTGAGGCAACGTGTGTGGGGGGAGGGGGGGGGGGGGGTGGGCTAGTAAAAAAGATGAAAAAATAAGTGTCTTGGAACATCAGTGCATAGAATCTATTTACAAGTAAGTGTAAGTGCTATTAATTTATATATTATAATTAATTTTAAAAAAGAACATATAATTTAAAATTCATATAATAAAACAAATGATGTGCATTATTTTATCATTCATCATTTGAAATTGAAGAGAAATTATGAAACCATTTCTCTTTTCAAATATTTTATAGAAAAACATCATTTACTACAACAGTTTAAGTAAATATGAAAAGAGAAAAAAAAAAGTGAAATTCTAGAAATAAATAACAAAAAAATTTTTTTAACAAATTTTATTTTTTTAGCTAATTTATTTTAAAATTTTCTATTCAAATATTCTTAAAACAGCTTTTGTTTACATTATTTATCTGTAGGTTTTTAAAAATCATGTCAATTGTCACCGATAAATGGCAGAGCATTTTGGAGCTAAGCTGACTTCCAATTTTTATATGGGGAAAACAGTGAATGCGAGATAGAGGTCTGCACGGGCCCGGGCTTGGCCCAAGGCCCGTACCCAGCCCGGCCCGCGGGCCGGGCCGGCGGAATGAAGGCGAATTTTCAAACGGGCCGGGCCGGGCCGGCAAAATTAGGACAATTTTTTCAACGGGCCGGGCCGGGCCGGGCCGACAGACAAAATAAACGGGCCGGGCCGGGCCGGCAAAAAAATTAATCGGGCCTATCGGCCCGATATAAGAATTTAAGCGAAGCAGATAAAATACAAGCCATTTTCAATGAATATGATTTTCTCGAGAAGTATAAATGTGCGTCACAAGCCGATGCGAGTTTAACAACATCACATCAATACAGAAATGTAACATGTCCATGTCCATCATAGAGATCGGCATCGTACAGTTGCAAGATGTTTGATTCCGAGTTTAATTTTTTTTTCAGCAGACTCGTGCCAGGACGGAACTGGTCTTATCGATCTCAGGATGTGTAGAACAGTCATTGTGTTTTGTAGTTTTAATAGTGATAATGAACTTCTCTTAACAGTATCTTTGGAAATATACCTTAAGCTGGTTCTCATATTCACTGCTCAACAATGCGAAGCTTTCAGACACATTTTCTGACAAAATATTTAACTATAAAGGCATAAAATAAAAAAAAAAGGCATTAAGGAAACGAATAGCTTTTTCCATATTTGATAAATTACTTACAGAGATAAAAGAGATTCCTGTCACGTGGCTGTACGTTTTTCTCCTTTCCTGTGCCATCGCTTCCGGAAATTCGATTCAAAACGCTAACTTTGACAGTATTTTCAGAAAGATATACTGCTTTTATCTATGAAAAAAAAAACGACATTTACATAGCTTCTGAATAAGAATGCTTGCCAATCTTACGCGTTTCCGAAAAGAAAAGAATTCATTAATGTGTCAAAATGTAGCTCCTTTGGATTTGAGAAAAGCCTTAAAAATGAGAGAAATATTTTCACAAATCTACTTTTTATTATACAGCTTCAAAAGTTATCGTGTTTTTAATCCTTTACACTGTTAGAAATTTCAGTAAAATTAGGAGAGTTGACCGTAAATAAATAAGGCCAGTGACTTTTTTTAAGAAAAAAGTCCAGTGCCCATATTTCTAACACCTTACTGTAAAATTCACAGTAATTAAAATGTCAGTGCCATTCAAAGTGCAAAACAAGGTCAGCCCCCGTAAATTCATTTTCCTCCCGAAGAGGCTTGAAGAAGGAGTTCACCGTGAGCACCTGTCATTGGCTATTAGAAATCAAACGTCACTGCTATGTACGTCACGAACAAGTAGATCCGGCGGAAAGAAGAGATTTAATGGCGTCTGGATTGCAACGTGGAAGTTTTTATCGGTGTATCAAGTAATCTTAGTAAGTCTGTTTTAATAATCAATACCATGTATATTGCTTTTATATTTTAATTATTTATACTGTGTTTCTGTTTTATCATGTATCTCCATACTGTTTTGATTACGATTTAGTAACAAACATAAATAGGGTTTATCTAACGTTTTAAACCTGCTTTGTTGACATTTTTAACCGGGGAGAACTCGCTATAGTGAGAATTTTTCTCATGGTGCCCAATTGCTTTTCTTTACTTTACTTTAACTTAATATCAACTTTTTTTGTTTGCTTAGTACTTTTATTCACAAAAGAGGTAAAATAATTGAAATAACATTTAGAAATTTTAATTAAAATGAAAAATCGTTTAAACAAGAGTCTTAAAAAAAGTACGACGGTGAGGGAAAATCTTAGCAGCGAGTTCTCCCGGGTTTAATGAAAGGTACTAAAAAAAAGTTTTGGAATATTAGTGTTTAGTTTTGTTTCATTATTTTTAACAATTAATCTTCCAGATACTACTTGATATAGGGTAGATGTGCCAGTAATGGACACCTCTTGATGTTTTTGGTTCATTAAAAAATAACTAATAAATATTTAGCTTTATTTTATTTATTTATTTATTTTTTTGTAATTCCATCTTGCATGTTTTATAAAACTGTGTTATTGCTGACACTGTTAATCAAACCAATCAGGAAGCTGAAAAATGTTTCGCTGTTTTTCTGTGAAAATCTTGATGAGGAGGTTAAGAGCTGGTTTCGCTTATTTATATATTATTTATTTTCTTGCAAAATTTGAATTTTTTTGTTTGAGTAGCAATAGAAAACTTAGAATTTTATATACTAATGGCCATTTACAAAATTTTATTTATTTTTAAGAGGGGGTGTCCGTTACTTGAATGGTTAATTAGTCATTTTTCAGTAATGGACACTCCATGTAGACACTTCAAAAAATGCATTTTCAGTAATGTTTATATTGCATAAAATATTTTGACTTAACTGCAAACCTAAATAATCAAATTTAATTTTAAATTATACTTACCAAAATGTAATAAACACCAAAACTTTTATAGTAAATAGCTGGCTTTTAAGTTATTTTATGTTATTAATAAAATTTCAATATTTTATTCTTTTTTTAAATGTGTATGTACCTTGCATATTTTAAAATCTGGCAATTAAACCAGCCAGGAAGCAGAAAATACTGTTTAAGAGCACAGTCAAAGAGGAGCTCATAGGGCTTAATACCTCTCAGTTTAAATAAAAACAATTAAGTTACAGAAGCTATTAAAAATCTATTTTCTGTCTTAAATGTTTCCTTATTCACCTCTGACAAAAAAAGAAAAAAAAAAGTAACATTAATGAAAGTTATAGATAATATTCATGAAACTAGTAAATCTGCAGATCAGTGGCCTCAAACATCAGTTCTAGTTTTATTTTGAAATTATGTTATTTAGTACTTAAAATATTCAACTCACAATATCATTTCTTTCATATTTGTAATATTATTATAAATGATATATCAAGTAGTCCCTGGAAGATTTAATTGTTAAAAATAGTGAGACAAAACTAAACACTAATATTCCAGAACTTTTTTTTTTTTTTAATTACCTTTTTAACCCCCCACTGTTTCAATAATTTGATAGCTGTAATTGCCTGATATATAATATTTTAAACTATCCATCCAAAATAATTAAAACATCGATCTTCTGATAATTACAATAATTGATGCAAACAGTAAATGAATATCGCAAATATTTTATTAATTACTGGTATCCAAATTGTTAAATTCATTTGAAAGTAACTATTTCGTTTCGTTAGTATGTATTCATTAAATTCTGGTTCTAAATAAAGTCATAAAAACAATTATATTTATTATTTTTTAATGGGGTGTCCATTACTGGACCAGAAGGTTTCATTACTGGGCTTTTGGGTGTTTTGATATATTTTTGTTATTTAATGTTTAACTTCATATTTAATTTAAATTCATGTTTTCATACCTTTTTGGGTACAAGAAAAGACAATGATAAACCTACAAGTCAACTACTAAAATCGGGTTTGCATGTGTTTTCCGCCAAGATATGACTTGGCAGACCAGTTGCATTTTAACATGCTAATTGAGTTCTGCCTAATCCTGGAATTGGTGGTTGTCTGTGCTGCCGTCTCCCACCTAAAATCTACATAACTTATTGTCAGTCAGTGAATAGTGGCCATTTAGCTTTACACAAGTTTTTTTTTTTTTTTTTTTATGAGCGTAAATTTAAATTGCTAAATTTTTGTATAACAGATTGAACTTATAACAGTTATACAGGTATAAATTACTTTGAAAAATGCATTTAATAGTACTTTCAATATTTTTAGCTATTTTTCCGAGCTGGCAATTTACAAATAATTAGAATTTTCATATATAATATATTTCATTATAACTTAAATATAGTACAACTAAATAAAATTCATTTATATAACACATAAATTATTTAGTCAGTTTTTAGCTTGATTTATATAAAATAACACTAATGATTTGCTAAAAAAAAAGTCTAAGGTTTTTGACACTTTTCGATGGGTTTTTTACATATGTCAAACCACTTTTTGACGTCAAAAACCCAACCGTGGCTCAGAATGAACTGTTATTATTTATTTTAAAAAATTGTTTCTCTAACTAATGTTATAATCTTATTGAATTTTTTTTTTTAATGTTAAAAGATTGAAAATTTTTAAAGTCTAAATTTATATTAAGTGATTTAAAAAAAAATAACAAAGTTGCAATTTTAAATTTTTTTTTTGTCAGAATTTTGAATTTTCAACATGGGGGTCAAATTTAAATTCATGGTTTCTTTTTTAAAAACGACCATAAATATGTACTCTAACTTACCTAATAGTAAAAATTGTGATAATTTGGGTGTTTTTGTTTCACCCCCCCCCCCCCCCCCCATGTAAAACAGGGTTCATACAGTGCTTGAAAGTCCTTGAATTTTTTAGAGAAAAAATGTCCTTGAAAGTGCGTGAATTTGTTTAAATTTTAATGAAGGTGCTTAATTTTTTATAGGTGCCTAATTTTTCTTATTCAGGTGTTCAAAACACCCGCTCAGTAATGTTCATCCTATGGGCATATTGTTTTCAAATTTCTCGTTTAAATTTGAATATTTTAAACGATTTTTTTTTTTTTTTTTGCATAGAATAGCCGAGGTCGATCTCTAATATGACTATTTTTTACTTTATCAATTTTGGTTTCAGATTTTTTTTCTTTTTAATAAAGGTACTTTCACTTTCAAAATCGGTTTCGAAAATAAAAGTACCTGTATTAAAAAAAAATCTGAAACCAATATCAAAAAAGTACAAAATAGCCATATTAGATTTACCTCAGCTATCCTATGCAAAAAAAAAAAAAATCGTTTAAAAATATTCAAATTTAAATGTGAAATGTCGTGCATATATCAAATCTGTGCCCAAAATAATAATAATAATAATAATATATATATTTTTTTTTTCTTGGTAAAAATTTTGTGTAGTGCACTCATGGAAATTCTCATATAAAAAAAGTTCTAAATTTATTGTCAAATGTTGAAAGTTAGAAACTTAATATATGCCTAACATATAAGTCCACACGAAAATCATAGTGTAAAGAATAACCAACAAAACAGCATAAATAAGAATTTGACAGCAGCTGTAATGAATCCCAGGCCTAGCAGCACTCCTACAAATTAAACTTCCTATTTTTTCCTATGTTTTCTAGCCCTCCACCCTCACAATTATTTTCTTATTTAGGCTGATAAGTTCCGCAATCCGGATGTCAATATATTTTTTAAATTTTGCATATTTTCTTTAAAAATCCATAATTTTTTTTTCAGTTTCTCTCGGTTACTCTGGTTTGGTGAATTATGCTAGAAACATCGATTAAAAGAATTAACATCTCACAGCACACGTATCTTACAGATATATTTAATGAAGACTTGGGACTTATGAAAACCTATGAGGTAAATCTTATATGTATACATATGTGCATATGTGTGTGTGACTTTTTTCTCTGAATTTTAAAGTCTTTCCTGTTATAACCGGTTTTAACTGGCGTAAACACATTTTCTGACATAATCTGAGACTTTTTTAGTAGTATTTAATTCTTTAAGTACATTTTATTCAATATATTCATACACATTAAGTACATTCATAATCTTCAGTTTTAATTGTTTACATATCAAAGTGTGAATTATAAATCATTGCAGATTAAAGTTCTTATTAGTATTATTTCTTTGTTTTTGCCACTTGTTTCTGCCATGCCATTTTTAACCGGTTACCAGGGCCCGACTTATGCAGGGGCATGCGGGGCAGCTGCCCCGGGCCCCCTTTTTAGGGCCCCCCTAAGAGTAATCAGGATTTCATTAAAAGGTACCAAATGATTAAAATTAGCCAAAAGTGACCAAAATTCCTATATTTTCAAACATTTAGAAAGAAGTATGGTCTCCCTTCCTCTCTCTACTTCCAGTACCCCCTGCACCCATGCAAAAAACAAACTATATGATTAAAAATCTAATGATTAAAATTTTATTATGACAACTTAGTATTCTGTTGTTTTCAAAAGAAATTCTTTATTAATGTTTTCCTCGCAATGTGGCAAGTTAAAACCATTCATTATGATCAATTTGGGTCATTTCCTTTTAGACATCTCATAACGTACGTAGATAAGCAAAGCAAAAAAAAAAAAAAATACTCGTGTCAACCAATCTAAATTTTTTCTGCTATTATCCTACTAGTATTTTTTCTTAAAGTTGTGACCATCATTTTGTGATACCCCGTTTACATATGGGAGCAGTACCGGGTACAAAATTTATGCATACATAGAATACGTATGAAGTTTAGTACTAGCCACTTCCACATTATTCCAAAAGAATTCTATAGATATATGGAAGGGCCCCCCCCCTCAGAATGATGCTTGCCCCGGGGCCCCCCATAGCCTTAGTCGGGCCCTGCCGGTTACAACTGCTGGTTTTAACCACAACAGTAGAAATTTGCCAACCCTGATATAGGGGAAACTAGGGATACTTGACACAATTGTTAGTTTTGGATTGTTAATTGTTTTTTTACATTACTTCTGGGTGTGTAAATGCAGTCTGTATATACTTAATGAAGTATTACACAATATGTATTATTATTATTCCGAAATATCAATTATAAAAGGTAGTAAAATATGAATATTCAAAACTTTCAATTTGGGTCAAGTATCCCAATGTATAGGGATACTTGACCCAAGTCATAGATTTGGGTGTATGATTTAAAATAATAAACAAAACACTTTTACATGAGAACAAAATTAACATTAGGATTAATACTTTTTCATTTTTGTCAAACAAAATTAATACTTTTAATTTTTATTACATAGGCCTAACATTAATATACCCAATTTTAATTTTTATTGTAGAAAGTTCAAAATATTAGCAGTCTGAAAGTTCATTTTGTGCCTGAACAAGTTTCAGAATTAAAAAAAATAATTTATTCAACTCCAAATGCAAAAACATATTTAAATATAAAACTTTCAATTCTATCATTTGTATCGAAAACTCAGGGGGATGAAGAATAGCTCCGATTTGGTCAGGATATATATTTTAAATTTCAAACCATTCGGTCAGGTAATTTTTGCACTGTTATATGCAGATGGACTCATCGACGACTATATTATTTATATAATATATACTTAATTATATATTTACGAATGCACCTAAAAAGAACTAATATCGTTTCGATAACCCTGTAAAAATTAATGTAGCAAAAGCGTTCAAACTGTAGATTATGATTAAGTGCCTTATTGTATTAAACTGTG